>PVKZ01000501.1:482117-782195 GCA_004027375.1 Macroglossus sobrinus
TTTTTTTTTTTTTTTTTTTTTTTAAAGAATCAGCTCTTGGTATCATTGATTTTTTGTATTACATTCTTAGACTCTTTTTTTGTTTATTTCCTCTCTGATCTTGATTATTTTTTTTCTGCTATTCACTTTTGGCTTTGTTTGCTATTTTTCTAGTTCTTCTAGGTATGTTAGATTGAAGTTTTTCTTGTTTCACGAGGTAGGCCTATATTGCTATGAATTTCTCTCGTAGGACTGCTTTTGCTGAATCCCATAGATTTTCGGGTCATTGTGTTTTCATTTTCATTTATCTCAAAATGTCTTTAGTTTTCTTCTTTGATCTAATTCTCAACCAATTTGTTGTTTAGAAGCATGTTATTTAGCCTCCATGGGTTTGTGTATTTTTCAGGTTTTTTTTTTCTTGTAATTGATTTCTGGTTTTATACCATTGTGGTTGGAGAAGGTGCTTGGTATGATTTCAGTCTTTTTAAATTTATTGAGGCTTGTTTTGTGACCTAACATGTGGTCTGTCTTAGAAAATGTTCCATGTACACTTGGAAAAAAATTGTATTCTGCTGCTTTGGGTTGACATGCTTTAAAAATGTTAAATCCATCTGATTTAATGTGCTATTTAAGGCTACTATTTCCTTTCTGATTTTCTGTCTGGAAGATCTAACCTTTGATGTCAAAGTCCCCTATGATGACTGTACTGCTGTCAATCTCTCCTTTTATGTTGGTTAATATTTGCTTTATATATTTAGGTGCTCCTATGTTGAGTGCATAAATGTTTACAAGGGTTATATTCTCTTGGTAGATCAATCCCTTTATCATTATGTAATGTCCCTTTTTTGTTTTTTATTATAGCATTTGTTTAAGTCTATTTTGTCTGGTATTATTATAGGTGCCCCTGTTTTGTTTTCATTTCAGTTTGCATGCAATATCTTTTTCCATCCCTTTTCTTTTAGTCATATGTGTGTCTTTTGATCTGAGATGGGTCTCTTGCAGACAGTATATGTGTGGGTCTTGTTTTTTTTTTGCCCATGTAGCTATCCTATTTCTTTGGATTGGAGCATTAATCCATTTACACTTACAGAGATTACCAATAGGTATATAGTTATTGACATTTTATTATTTATATTTGTGTTCTTTTTGTTTTGTATTTTTCCCCCTTCTTAAAGAAGTCTCTCTAACATTTCATGTAATACTGGTTTGGTGGTGATGGATTTCTTTAGCTTTTTCTTGCCCGGGAAACTTCAATTTTAAATGATAGCCTTGCTGAGTAGAATAGTCTTGGTTGTAGTTGCTTACTTTTTATCACTTTAATATTCCTGCCAATCCCTTCTGGCCCACAAAGTTTTGTTGAGAAATCAATCAACTGACAGTCTTATGGGAGCACCTTTGTAGATAACTAACTGCCTTTCTCTCGCTGCTTTTAAAGTTCTCTCTTTGTGTTTAACCTTTGGCATTTTAATTATGAAGTGTTTTGGTATGGGCCTCTTTGAGTTCATCCCATTTAGGACTCTCTGTGCTTCCTGGGCTTGTATGTCTATTTTCTTCACCAGGTTAGGGAAGTTTTCCATCATTATTTCTTCAAATAGATTTTTAAATAGACTTTTATAGATTATCTCTTTAAATAGATTTTTTTTTTTTGTTCTCTCTCTTCAACTTCTGGTACCCCTGTGATGCTAATGTTATTACACTTGATGTTTTCCCCAGAGGCCTTTTAAACTATTCTCATTTTTAAAAATATTTTTTCTCTTTGCTGTTTTGATTGGGTGTTTTTTGCTACCTGTCTAACTCACTGATTCTATCCTATGCCTCGTCTAATATTCTGTTAATTTCCTCTAATGGTTCTTATGGTTTCTGTGTCCTTTTGTTATGCTTGCTAATTCTTCATTGAAGTTCTTGCTAAGTTCCTTAAGCACCCTTATAACTATTGTTTTGAACTTTGTAACTGGTAGATTGCTTGCCTCTATTTTTTTCTTTTCCTGGAGTTTCCTCATATTTTTTCATTTGGGGCATGTTTTTTTGTTTCCTCATTTTGGTGCCTTTCTGCATTTGTTTCTATGTATTAGGTAGATCTACTATTTCTCCCAATCTTGGCAGAGTGGCCTTTTGTACTAGGTTTTCTTTGAGTCCCAGAGGCATAGTTTCCCTGGTTACCTAAGCTGGATGCTCAAGAAGTGTTCCTTGTGAGGGTTGTGTGTGCCTTCCTATTGTAGTTGAGCCTTGATTGCTATTGGCATGTTGGTGGGTGGGATTGGCCCTCAGGCTTACTAGCTGTGAGGACTGGCCATGATCATACTGTAGGAGCTGCTGTGTGTGTGTTGACCCCATGGAGCTGGTTTTGCTCCAGTGGGCTCAGATGCCCGCCAAGACTACCCTTTGTGTATGTTGCGTGTGGAGCTAATTGGGTGGTATTCTGATATGATTTGAAGCTGGCCACTAGGTGTGCTGGTCTGGGGCCCCTTATAAATAGCTTCTGTGTGGGCCAACCTCAGCTGCTGCCTGTGACTGGTCTGGGAGCTACAAAGTGATCCACGGTTGTTTGCCTCCTGTACTGGACCTGGAGATTTGTGGAAGAGGCTACACTGCAAATTGAGGCCGGCTGTCACCAGTACAAAGCTTGGGGCTGCTCAGAAAAGGGCTCAGGGAAACTTGAGGTCTGCCACCACCTGTCAGCAGTGCATAAGGCTCAGCTGCTGCAAGAACCTCTGGTGGTACAGGTGGTATGGGTTTTGGGTGGGGCAGGGTCTCAGGAGTCTCCAGCATGTGGGAAGTGGTGTTCAATGAGTTAATGCAGATTCAAATTTGATGCCACTTCTGAGCCATGGGCTACTCTTCAAATACCTCAGAGCATACCGAGGCCAGCTGCTGCCTGCCTGGGGACTGCAGACCCTCTAAAGTTGTTCATGAAAATCTGTAATGTGGTCCAACACTGGCTTTCCATAGGTCACTAACACAGCCTCTGGCATTGCAGAAGTTGGGTGGGGCAGGGTCTCAGCAAGTCACCAGTGTGGGGCAAGCGGTGTTCATTGGGTTAATGGAGATACAGATTTGATGCCAGTGTTGTGCCTGGGGCTACTTCGCAAAGGTCTCAGAGCCCACTGAGGCCAGCTGCTGCCTTTTTAGGGCCGGTGGCCCCGTAGTTGTTATCCAAGAAACACCACAGTGTGAGCCAGCACTGGCTGCCTGCCAGCCAGCCACTAAAATGCCTCCGGCGTCGAGCAAGTTGGGTGGGGCGGAGTCCGAGGGAGTCATCAGGGTAGAGTGAGCAGGGCCCACCAGGCCAATGAAAATTCAGATTTGGCCATGTCTGGGGAGGGTTCAACATAGGAAAGATGGCACTGGTTATGTGGGAGGAGTGCTCAACACTGGGACAATGGTGATTTTTCCTCCAGCCCTCACCCTGAAGCTATACAACTTAGTCTCTCCCTGTATGTCTCTGGTACCTCCTAGCCACTGTCCCTCTGCTAGAGCCCAGTGTGAGCACCTGGCAGTGGGAGACTTTGTGTGCAGGCTCTTTTAAGAGGCCACCTGGGTTACCAGCCACCTTGTGTTTTACCTGTATGGACAAAATCCTATCTGGGGAATCCCAGGAAGAGGCTGTTTCCCCTTGCTTTTCTGGGAGACCCATGCAGCCAAGATATCGCTCCCAATTCTCAACCACCACATGTGGGTGTGGGGCCATCCTGGTTCATGTCTTTGTCCCTCCTACAAGTCTTGACATGGCTTCTTCTTTATAGCCTTAGTTATAGGAGTTCTGTTCATCTAGTCTTTAGATGGTTCTCCAGATTGACTGGTCTATATTTTTAGTTGTGAATGTCACCATGGGAGGAGGTAAGCACAATGCTTACTTACTCCACTGTCTTGAATGGAACTCTGTATTATTTCTTACAACTGCAATGAATCTATAACTATTTCTAAATAAAAATTAGATTTAAAAAGAAGCTTTAAAAATAGTGACACTTGGAGCCCCTACCATATTCCTCACTTCCAGATTCTGATATAGTCGATTTTGGGTAGGACCTATCCAACTCAATTTTTTAAGTTTTCTCATGAGATTTTAATGTGTGGTGAGGGTTGAGAACTTCAGGCCTGATTCTGAATTGGTGCGGTTGACATGATTGGGGAGGCAGCCTCAGCTAGCCACAAAGTCATGTTCTTTCTTCCTCCAGTTGAGTTGTGTCAATTGACCTCGATAAGGGTTCCGAGTGCAAGGACTGTATCTGCGAATCACTGGTATAGTACTTAGCTCTCTCAGAGAGACACTTAAAATTCTGCCACTGCTGAGGATGATGGTAATGCTGCTGCTGATGGTGGCGGATAAGATGGAAACAATCATTGATCTACTTGTCCTATTACCTATTCAGGTAAACCTGAAGAATGAAATTATACAACTTTCATGACTATTTTCATATCAGATCTGCAGGGAATCTAAGAATGGGGAAAAGATAAACAGGCATGCTGTCTTCTCTTCTTGCATAAATTATAGCTACTGGCTTATGCATGCTGAACATATGTTTGGTAACAGTTATGAGTTGAACATATGTTGTTTTAGGAGATTATTTAAATCTTACTCTAAATCCAAAGAAATCTTTTCTGAATATAAAGTGGCCAACAAAGTACTCTGAGCTATCAGAGGTGGTGTCATGAATTCTAGGCTATTTTTTCCTGAGTTACATTGAATCGTGCAGATTTTCTGAATGTAGTCATGGTCATTTTGTTGGCCCAGGGCTCTATGAGAAACTATTTTGCTGAAATGATTGGCTCTTACTTTTAATTGTTAGCAATTTGTTTTTAATTAGGATTCTATTTTCATTATAAATAAAACGTTTATAGCTGTTAGGAATAAAGGTTATTGTAGAGTTACTCACACAGCAATCATTTGTTGAGTGCCTCTCATGGGACTGCACTCTGCTAACAGGCTTCTGGGGTGCTATGGAGTTCTATATTGTTCTATATTTTATTTGTCATTTTAATAGTGTCATGAGAGAAGGCAAGCACAGCATTTACCTGCTCCTTCATCTTGACCAGAACTTTCTCTCTGTATTATTTCTTACAATTTACAATTTCTTATTTTTTATAAGTTGAGAACAAATATACCTTTATAAAAGCTAATATTATCTCTGGGAATCATGCATATTTTGGTGAGCATGTTTAGTTGATTGGTTTTATCTTCTCCTTTAAAATTATAGCTCTATAGTTTTTTTCCTTCTTCTCATTTAAACCCACAAAGTACTACATGCTGGTTCCAGCTCCAGAACCCCTAACAGTGTTTGCCATACATGCATCAAGCATGTTTACTTTGCCTATCACTCCCTCACATCTCCAGATGGAATCTCCATCTGTGCACTTCCTTCCTACCATGAGCACTGGAAGAGGTCTTTCACTTCCTGTCCACAGCTCATTTTGTCAAGTGAACTCACTCTATCTTGTTCTGTGTTCTCTGATTTTGCTTGATCAATTTTTGCCTCTCTTCCATAACTTCAGCCTTTACCTACCTTTTGCAAGAAAACATGCTCACTGTGCTTTTTCAAAATAGAATTTTTGGGCCTCTTTATCTCTCCCTTTAGCTATTGACCCATTTTTCTTCTTCCTTGTTCATCTAAATTTCTCAGGAGAGTTGTCTTAAACTCACTACCCTTACTTCCTCTTCTCCCATTCAGTTCTTACTTGCAATTTGGCTTCTCCCTGAATCTCCTCTAACTGACTTTTGTCCATGCTGATGCTTCTCCTTACAGTGAAGGCTTCCACTGTGAAGCTTTCTCTCAACCTCCCTGTTGGGATGAGTGCCCCTATTCT
Source organism: Macroglossus sobrinus (assembly GCA_004027375.1). Taxonomy (NCBI): domain Eukaryota; kingdom Metazoa; phylum Chordata; class Mammalia; order Chiroptera; family Pteropodidae; genus Macroglossus; species Macroglossus sobrinus. The sequence goes on from PVKZ01000501.1 coordinate 487,899, forward strand.
GACTCCCTGCACATACTTCTTCTAGGGAGCTTACTACTCTTTAGTTCTTTATGCAATTCTAAGACGCTTGAAGGCATCTTTGTATGTCTAACCACTAACATGTCATCTAATAAGATAGACACTCAGTAAGTGTTTATTTAATGAATGAATCAATGATTGAATGAAATAATAAATACATATCTGTAGCTTAGTTCCCTTACATATGTTGCTGAAACATACAGCCAACCATGTACAGAATATCTGGATGTTTTATCAGAATTTCAAACTCAATATACCCAATACTAAAACTTACTTGTTCTCCTAAAAACTGACTTAAGTCCAGAACCTTTGTAAATAACACCATTATCAGTCTCATTAGATAAAAAAAGAGAAAAAATAGAGTTTTACTAGACTATTTTCTCTTACCCACTTACTTAAGTCAGTCACTAAAACATTCCAATTTATCCCTCTAAATGTTTCAAAATTATACCCTTTCCTCTACTCTCACTGCTATTGCTTTATTTAAAAATACATCATCTCATACCTCAACAATTTTAATAACCTCTTCACAGGCCACTCAACAGCCATTATTACCCACTCCAATTTATTATGTGTACTTTCTGGGCAATGCTCATTTTAGAACTCAAATCTGATTCATTTATTCAATAAATATTTATTGAGTACCTACTAAATCCCAGATACTATTTAAGGCACTAAGGATATAGCAGTGAACAAAACAAACTCTTTGCCCTCATGGAGTTAACACCCTACTATAATATTATTATGGTGCTTTTCTGATCATGACATTTTAGCAGTCCCAAGTTGTCTGTGTGGTAAAATAAAATTTAAAAATCTTAAAATGATTCACATGTTCCCTTAATCATCCAGCTCTCAGACTATTGTGTGCATTTGAATCACCTAAGTTCTTGTTTGAAATATGTCTTTGTGGGCCTCTTCTTAAAAGATTCTGATTCTGTGGGTCTGGGGTGGAGTCCTCAAAACTGGAGCATTTTTAGACTCATAAGTGATTTGAGACAAGAAGTTCATGGGTCACACTTTGAGAAACATTGATCTACTCATTGCCTACCTGACAAGACTGACCTCTCTCCACTTCTCCCTGTTCATCTTATGTTTTAACAGTATAAACTAGTTTAGTTCTTTAATTATAATATATTTTTTATGTCTCTGCACTCATTTATGTTGGTTATATTAATCAGGCTAATTAACACCAGCTGCTGTAACAATGACAAAACAAGTGACAATGCAATTTATTTCTTCTTTGTTCAGAGTCCATTTGATATTCTTGAATAGATGGATACCTTTTCTAGGTGGCTTTCTTTCAAGTGGTTACTCAGGTTCCTTCAAGTGGATATAGACTGTCTGCCCTGAGGTGCTGCTAATATATGACCTCAAAGGTGTTCATATAAAAGGAAAAAAATATGAGGAGAAAAGGAACACTGAATATTTAACTACTACAGACCAGAAGGGACACACATAATTTCTGCTCACATTCCATTGACCAGAAGTGGTCACATGGTCCCATTTAGGTACAGAGAGTGCTGAGAAATGTAGTCCTGGCTGGAAAGCTTTTCCTAGCCAAAACTCCACTTACAAACTTTTGGTTATCAGAAGGAAGCCCCTGCTACCCTCTGCCCCTCTGGTCACTAAATATCTATGTGCTCCCTTATTCTCACACACCGCAGATGTTCAATTCCCTTCCTATAAGAGCTGATCTAAAGTCCCGTCCAGTTACCATATCCAGCTTACAGCCCATTATTTCTGAGTGATGTGCAGTCTCTCTACCGGGTTCACATGTGGTTAAAACATCTTGGTTCAGCAACCTGTGAACTAAAAAGACAAGTTTTCCTTCTTGCTCTCACTCCCACATCCAATATACAGTGGTGGAACAGGGACAGGGTAACCTCAGGACAGACTCTCATTTGGGAAAAGAAGTATACAAGGTATAGCACAGCTATGCTCCTTAGCAGTTAAGGAACTGTAAGCATTTGAAGGCCTCCTGCCTTGATGTTGGGGGTGGCGGTGGAGTTTTCTTGGTTAGACCCTGATACTGCTCTCTGCTGTCTTATCCGTAGTTCTTCACCCCTGTTTTTCTTTTATTCGCATGTCTTGCTTGGTCACATATGAAGAAGGTGTTACAGGGTGTACCCTCCTTGGGGACTGCATAGCTCTTACTCTCTTTCTCCTTCTTATGCAAACTAGAGGACCCAACGGTTATTATGCCACTGGAATAGTAAAATGCTTTTGTCTGGCAATAACATTTATTCAAAACTTGGTCACCATCTGACCTATTTGCTTCTAGTCAATGCCAGGTGCCTGTGAGCATGCTCAAGGATTACTAGGTATAACACTTCATACTGATTTATTTCATTGCTTCCTCTCCTCCATGCTCCTTTATATTTCAACCTAATGATGACCACCTTAAGAATATCTGAAACTATGAGTGGGATGGGTATAACTTCAATATAATCTTTACACTGAATTACTTTAATCAATCAAAAGAGGTTTTAAGTATTTGAGATTCGAGGCTGTCTTTATTTTGTAAATTCCCATTTTTTAGTGTTTGGAGACTTAAAGCACTAAGCTTTCAACCATTCAAAGCCTTATATATTTGCTCTCTATGCTCTCTCATTTCTGCTTATGAGTCATCCAGTTCTTTTCAAATCACCTGTTTTACTAACAGTCTGTTTTTCAGCCTCTTCTCTTAGAGCTGTAGACTAAGTAGGCACGTCCTCCTTCCTACTCACCATATGAAAAAGTTGGACAGGTATTTTGCTTCTACATAACACATACTGCCATATTTACAACCTCTGATATCAGTTTTTTTTGCCACCGGAGAGCCAAGCCAATGTCACATTGCTCTATTTCACTCTTCAATGAATTCCTAACTCCAATTGCTAGAGACCTCATCAGTCTGCAGGTACCAATGGCATCTCATTAATATTAACTCTAATGCCATTGGAACGTGTTCACAGTCATACCTAAAGGGTCTGCAGAGCCCTGAAAGGTCTTTCCATGCCTCTTGGAATCATAATGGTTTTCCAAACAGGTCGGCTTGCATTAGACTGCTTTTGTTCTTTTGCCAGTATTTTCTGGGCACTGTATGTTGGTCTAGCTTCTGTTTTCTCCTGTTGGGCACCTGCTAGGCATTTCCATGTCCACTAAGAATCTGCCATCTCCTGCAGAGCCCCTCAGTTTCTGCTAATGTTCTCCTAACTTGCATTTCCATAATGAACTAAATTTCTTAGTGCCAGAGGAGTGCAGTGTTTTGCACTAATTTGTCACCTCTTCTTGGCATCATTCTTTGGTTTCATTCATAGTGTCTGTGTGTGATGTTTCAAAATTTCCATGTACTTTTCGTCCTACAGCCTGTTTCTGCAGGCTGATCATAGATCTCAGATCATAGATCTCAGACCACACCATCAAGCCTGTCCTTGGTCCTACTGAACCTCCTATGTATTCTGGCTTTCTCATCTCTGTCTCCAGGCACAGTCACAAAACTTTCTCCTGGATGGTCTTTTTTTTCTTCTGGATAATTCAACTTATTTTACTGATCTCTGAGGATCTCAAGGCTCATATCTTTAGGCATTTTAAATCTAAGACTAGATTCTCCCATGACCTCTCCTACAAATTTATTGCCATGTGAGTGGATACATGTGCTTTTTTCCCTAGATTATATCTCTTGCTTTGTTTAGTCAGAAAACTCCTGTCAGTTTTGAAAACCTTAGTTAAGAGTAACCTTCTTGGTGAACCATCCCAACCGTCTCACCAGAGAACCTCACTTCCTGGTCTGTGCTGACTCAGTTTATAGCTTATTAGACTGATTGCTGAATATTAGCTTGCTTATCTGTGCCCTCTAGGTTATAGTGAGATCCTTAAGTGTATTATGTGTTTGCTATATAAAAGGTCTTTGGTCAATGTTAATTTGTTTAATTTCATTAAATTCTCTTTCTTAAAACTCATCTCATCTTTACAGGCGGTGAAGCTGTTTTCAATTTAGTCTCCTGCCATATACCTGGGGATTAATTGGCTGCCTCATTGAAGGCTGGGAAATGAATAAGGCACTATATGATTCTGAGAGTCACATAGCATATAAAAATGTGCCCCTACCCCCAGTCCTTGCTATCTGAGTAGTTGACTACCCTTGATGCATCTATCTGCTCCTGGTGTTTCAAAAGTTCTGAGATGATCTGCTTACAGAGCTGCATTTGGCAAGCATCAACATTTTATCTTACATGATTCGAGTTATGACACAAGGCTCCTTGACCTAATTCATGAGGAAACATGATACCATTTTGATCTAAAAAAGTGCTATGGAAAGTAATTGTCTTTTGAAACACATCTCAGACAATGTGATACCAACTTAATTTTTCTCCTTCACTACTGTTATTTATGAGGCAGAGGCTAAGAGAAGAGAGATGTTTTTAGATGAAAGGTAAAATATTCTATTGTAGAGTATATTTTATGAGGAAGAGAAAGAGATATATAATTTCCGACTCTGGGTTTGCGTAGTCTCTGGGTATCTTGTAAGTTACCATCTTGACACATTATTTAAAGCTCTGTTCTCTAACATCTTGAAGTCTTAGTTTAGTTTTTGATATAAAGTCCTATCATTCATGGGTAAACTCTCCCTTAAATATCACCAAGCCAAGAGCATTTTTCCCCATGCATTTTCAAGGTTAAATGAATTCATTTACTCAGAATATATTTAATGAATAAACATATCTTATCATAAACTATGCTTTTAATAATATTTCACTTACACTGTATCTTTTACCACTAATTTCTTTAATGATGGTGACCTTCTCTGCCCTGGTTTGGAGTTGGGAGTAATGCCTATGAGGAGAATGGGGGATTTAAGGACAAATATGAGTCCTTACAAGGGGGAAGAACTTTCAGGGAATTCTCCCAGTAAACCTAGTTCTGACACTGGATGGTCATGGGCACACCCCAACATTGCACAGGCAAGGTCGTTATTATAGGAATGGTGGTATCAGCAGGGTTGTTTAGGTATTTGAGAAGTTTTGTGGTTGGGGAAGGTCCCTTTTTTACTCTCTCTTCTGAAATGAGGTGAGTCCTGAACTGACCTTGAAAGGGTGTGGGCTGGCTTATGCTGAGAAGGATGCATGATAGAAGACAAAGGCAGGAGATGAGCCAGAGAGGATTTTAAACAGGCTGGTGAATACCGAATGGAGAGAAGTGGGACATGGAGAATGGGGAAGGAAGGAATTGAGAGTGACAGAAATGACAGAAGAGAGCTTTAAATTGCAAGGTTGCATCTTCTTGTGGAACCCTTCTGAAAGCTATCAGAAGTCAGACATGGCCTCAGGATCTCAGGGATGGCCCTATAAGAGATACTGCCAGACCCCATTCTTCAGGCTGCACAGGTGTCAGGTATGGAATTAAAACTTCTTACCTCCTATACTCATATCCCAAACCAAAAGTTGACATCACCTGAAGCAAGAAGAAGCTAATGGTCCCTTTTAACATCTAGAGTTTCAACTGTTGGAGTGGTTGGGGCTGCCTGTAAACGTTTTCTTCTCTCTAGACCAAGGTGTCTCAAGCTGGCACTATTGATGTTCTGGGCTGGATAATTCTTTGTTAGAGAGGGGGTTGTCCTGTGCATTATAGGATCTTTAGCAGGATGTCTAGCCTCACATACTAGATACCATTAAGCAACATACTCCTCCTCATTGTGAAAACCAAAAATGTCTTCATATTTTTCCAAATGTACCCTGAGAGGCAAAAGTGCCCCCAGTTGAGAAACACTGCTCTAGGCCAACGTGGAGACAAAAATCACAGACTCTGGAATCTTGGACTATTCTCCTAGATCTCAATCTCTCTGTCTCTCTGAACAACATACCTTAAACCTGAATAATGACCCTTAAAAAACATGAGGCTATTACTGCTTGCTGAATTCACCACTTAGACTCCCGTTTATAGCATTTTTTTTTTCTGTAAATGGAAAACTCCTTGAGAAATATGCATGGAGCAGGAATGTATGAGGCATTTGAGAAATGCTGATATGTTTGCTATAAGGAGTTCCACCAGACCTGATTTTGAATTCTCTTTCTGCTGTGTGATAGTTCTGCGAATCTGAACAAGTAACCTTAATCTCTTCAGATCTATTTTTTTAATAGGTACATCATGATTAAAAAATAACTCTCACACCATTTCAGTGAGGCATTTTAAAGAGAGTTAATGCATGTACAGTGATTTCCACATATCAGATTCTCAGTGAAGAAACAGCAACAATTACTGTGGCCATATCACTGAGCAAGAAGCTATATTTGGGTTAGTAGTTAAGGTTGGTAAAGCACAGAAAGACTTTAGACATGAGCCAGAGAAAAGGATATTGTAGCTGTTTATTAGAAAAAATATTATTGTAGACTCAGCTTTTTAGCAGCAATACGTACAAGTAGAAAGATACAAAGAAATGCATCCTAGGACATGATTCCAGGAGCATCAGAAAACCATGTGTCTGTGCCAAGTGAACAGAGTAGGTACTCTACACCTTTGGTCTCAGAGAAAGTGAGATTTGAGCTACACCTTTGAGTCTTTTGGTTAAGCATGGAAGAGTAGAGAAAGGCATTCCAGGAGTCCAGAAGGAAAATCTCAGATGTCTTTGGGTAAGGCAGGAGGGGCAAGTAGCTCTGTTTGGCGGGGCTTGAGAAAAAGCAGTGCAAGAAGACTGAGCTGTGCCTCTGTGGGGGCTGGGTTCATGGCAGACTGTAGTTCATAGCCCTCAGTGAGCAAGTCTCCCTGGGGGGAGTGAGAGACAGTGAAGGTTAGTTAAAGCATAAAAGCTCAGGCCTAGAGGAGACCTAGAAGCTGAGTAACATGATGGCAGTGAAATGCCTATGCATACATAATCATTGTTCAAATTGCAGAGGTTTAAAAACTCAGTTTTATCTGATGACTAAATATTAATAAGGTACCAGTAGTTTGAATTGCTAAAATATGACTGAATTTTTCAAATAGCTTGCCCTTTTCTCATTTTGTCTTAGCCAATATTTTCTTCTGTGATATTTGTTTTCTTTTTAATTGCAGTATAGGCTTATTGAGAATATACCATCTTTAGAAGTTTTCATTTTGTAGCATAGAAAATGCAACCTCATTTCTTTTATAATATATTTTTTAAGGGCAATAATGAATCTCTTGAAATTTTTAGCTGGCTATTTAATGGTAGACTTACCTTGAGCTCTAAACTCTTTTAGACAATCAATAATTGTTCTATAAAAATGCAGGAATATTCATCATTGCTGATACTAACTCATCCTCCCAGCTGCATGATTCAATTTGTTTAAAGTGTTACTCATCTTACATATGAGTCTGAGAATAAATAGGACAAGAAATTAATGATCACCTCATATCTGAATGTGTTTTTAAGATTTGATAAGCACCCCGATTCCTGTGCAACTTTTAGGGAATGACATATGAGAAGAGAAACTTCAGAAGCTCACAGAAAAGCTTGCTCTGCAGAGTCAAGAGAGGCTCTGTGCATGTGTGTATGTGACAGACCTATGGAGGATGATGAGGGGCCAGGAGCTAGAGGCCAGATTTGTATCTGAAGGCAAACCAAGGAACAATCATTGTCATTGATAGGGAAAGGAAAATGTTCTTTTTCAGATCTAGTAAAGATCAAGGTAGTAGCTTAGTCAACTGGAGTCAGCCTCAGGGAGTCAGATACTCAAGTACTCATTCAAGAAGTATTCTGAGTATTTATTATCTGTCAGGCACTATTATAGATGCTGAGGATACTGCGGTGAACAAAACACAAGGTTCTGTCCCCTTGAAACTTGTAGTGAAATGGAGGCCATGCTTCATACACCTACTGATACATATACAAGATGATTCTAGAGGGTGATAGTGCTGTAAAGAAAATGAAATAGGGTAAGATGATAAAGAAATCCCTTCATGTTTCTGCCAGGGAGTGGAGAAGAAGAATAATTTTGAAACATGTCCAGAATGTTCTGTTCTCTTTAACAAAGGTCTTTTTTTCAAGGAAAACTGTTTTACCAGAATCTAACCTAAGTGGGTTTTACCACAGCCGAAACAATGGGGGCCATGGGGAATATATAACACCAGCCTCCTCTAGCCTTACCTGAGGGAGAAACAGCTGAGAAGCACTTGTGAAGGTCCCAGCGCAGGGTCACAGGCCCACTAAAAGACCTGAGTCCTAATTATAGGATTATGGAATGATTCCCCTCCCCCACACCTCACCACCACATCCACAGGGCTCCTGTATTATAATAAGGGATTACAAGAGAAAGAACTGCAAGACACAGACTCTATTTAAGAAGGTCTTTCTAGGAAAACTCAAAGATAAAAGAGGAGACAGATACAAAGATAGCTCTGCCACCTATAGTAAACAGTAAACCTCCCCACTCCTGGCCAGATAAACATAAAATCTCATACTAAAGGCCTATTTACTGCAGTTCCTTTTACCCAATAATCATGTCTGGCTTTCAACAAAAAAAGTTACAAGGCATGTGTGATATTGTGAAATGATAAGAAATATATATTTGATCTTTTTTTTCTGGTTCCTGGCACAGAGCTCTTAAAACACTTAGAGTCTCTGGAGTATCTTTTGTATGCTAATGAGATGGCTGCTGGCTGGAGGCCCTAGATAGCTTCAGGATAGGAGCTTGTCACCAGAAAGGCCAAGGAAACAATTAGAGATTTGCAACTGTCAGGCCCACCCCACAGCTGCTGTGGAGAGGAGAGGGGCAGGAGATTGAGTTAATCACCAATGATTTAATTAATTATGGCAACATAATGAAACCTTGGTAAAAATCCTAAACAGCATAGTTCAGAGAGCTTCCAGTTGGTGAACACAGTGAGGTGGACAGGCACGGAAGCTGCAGCCCCTTCCCTCACTGAATTTTTCAAATAGCCCTATGCATCATCCATATTTGGCTGTTCCTTTATAGTGAATCAGTTAAGTGTAAGGGAAATGCTTTCCTGAGTTCTGTGAGCCATGCTAGTAAATTATGGAACTTGAGGAGGGGGTTATGGGAAGCCCTGATTTGTAACTGATTGGTCAGAAATACAAGAAGCTTGAGACTTACAGCTTGCACCTGTAGTCAGGGAGCAGTCTTGTGGGACAGAGCCCTTAACATGTGGGGTCTATGCTAACTCTGGGTAGTGTCAGAATTGATTAAATTAAATTATCAGGCACCTAGTTGGTGTCTGGAGAGTTGGAAAATTGTTGATATAGGAAAAACAAAAAGCAAAACCCCCACACATTTGGTGTCAGAATGTTGTAAGACAAAATAGCTCAAAGCATAATAAAAGGCAATTGGGCTCCAGAAAATAGTGGCCCTGGAGGGTTTCCCTAAGAAGGTGACCATGAGCCACACCCTAAAAGATCATTCATAAGCAGAGGAAGAGCAAACCAGACACCAACAAGCAAAGGCAAAACGTGGGGGTAGGAATGAGCTTTTATTGAACAGGAAACAGAAAGGGCTGCTGGTGGGGAGAGAGCAAAGTGGGACTCGGCAGGAGATGAGGTCAGAGAGTCAGGGAGGAGCCATACTCTGTAGGATCTGGCAAACTGTGGTTAGAAGTTGGGATTTTATTTAATTTTATTCCAGATATCACCAAATCTTCCTTTCCTGTGAATGAATCAACACAGTTGCTCAGGAAAGACATAGTATAGGCCCCTAAAGTGAGGTGGCCATGGCCTTAGCAAGGCCAGACTGTCTACCTTCCCTCTCCCAATACATAACAGACCAGGCTCCTTTAGGACAATTACATTCTCTCTGTGGAAAGGGCTGCCAGGTAAAACCCCAATCAGTCCTATTGCAGGCAGCTGTTGGCAGCAAACCTCCACTGACCCAACTTCTCTGTCAGCCTACGGCACCTTTAGCCTTCTGTGTCCCTGCCCATGGCCTGATGACCAAGCACTTGCCTGTCATGCCCTGGCCACAAACTTGCTTCTCTGGCCAAGTCTTCCTCCTGCTAACCTGAGAGAGCCCTAGCTTGACTCCTTAATCCTGAAATTTTTCTAACCCATTTTGACCCATTATTAACATAAGGAAGATCCAGATCTACAGTGAAGGGTCTGGTCCCATTCTGGGCTTTGTCTGTTGCCCCAACAGGCTTTTGTGACCACCTGGGACAGGGAAGAGGAAGCATGTCTCCAATCCTGCACCATCCAGACTGACCTTCAGCCAGCCACACATGTTGCCCTACCAGTGCCCAAAGCTGGCCTGGTTCTTTCTGCCAACCCCAAACTTTGACTCCCCTGCAGCCAGGTAGAAGCCCTGGAGTCTAAATTCAGGTACAGCTATGACAGATGGCAGAGAGACAAGTAGATAAACAAATCAAATAAAATAATCAGACTGTTGTCATCTCTGGATTCTTTATTTTATTGATTGATTTCCATAAACTAGGTCTGCTCTTTAATATAGTGCATTTATCTGAGTATCTCAGCTGACAGAGATGATCATGGGCCCTATAAACCAAGAGGAGGCACATTTATGCTCATAAGTGTAGCAGATATTTACCTATTCTGGTTTACATATATTTATGAATTGTTTTTTTCCGTTTATGGTAAGTTAAAAGACCACTCTCAAATATTTGTCAAGATTGTCATTCCTCATAACTATTATTAATAATAATCAGGATATTAAGCATCATCATTCATTGAACTTCTTCATGCCAACATAATAACATGACACCCTCTCACCCTGCTACACACATACACATGCACACAGTATTCTTATAGGAAGGCTGCAATGCAGAGACTTTTATTCCTATTTTTTAGATTAGGAAACTGATGCTCCTAAATAGTAGGTAATTTGCTCAAAGTTACCCATTAAGAAAATAGCAGAATTAAAATCTTGACCTTTCAGAGTGAAAAATTGATGCTCTCTCAAGTGTTCTCAAGCTAAAAACCATCCACAGAGGTTTATTCAGCTGTGGAAGTTGTCAGTGTTTTGTCATGCCAATAATTGCAACAGGACAAAAACACCATTGTTTTGCGTCTACAGAATAGAAAAATGAATTTATTTTGCAGGAAATAGAGATATTTTTGGGGTAAATCATTATTTGAGAACATATCATGTCACGTTTCTGTCCCCTATACCTCCTATCATGTTGTATTTTATTTTCTGTATTGAAGTCTTGGAATCTTCTGCGAGTCTGGGAACTTCTCATCATGCCCCACACATCCCTGTTGAGTAGGAGCTTGATGGAAATCAGCATTCTATTGAACAAATAACTCATCTGCCCTCTTATTCAGTGGCATTTCTTTTACTACATGTCAACCCTGGATCTACTGCTTGCTTAGTCTTCACCCTTTCCAGACCAAGCTCCCTCTTTCTATTTATAGTTCGAGACTTTTAGAAGACACTATACCTTTAAGCCAGTTGGTATCATTTGATTTTTAAAAAATATTATGTTAAATAGTATTGATTAATTTTTAATGGGTGATCACATACACATAGTTTAAAGTTCAAAAGCTTCCAAAGTGTATGTGGTTATAAGTAAAGCTAACTTTTGCTATTTCTCATGTGTCCTTGTAAAGATAGTCTATGCAAAAATAAGCAAATGTGTGTGAGAAATTTAAACATACAGTTTAAATTACCCCTTCTGAGACCTGCATGTGCAGTATGCTATCATATATGTTAAAAATGCTTCATTTAAACTGTTTTTAATGCCAAAGTACTTGATGCATTTACTGAAAGTAACATTTAGACTGTTTCTAATGCCAAGGTACCAGATACATTTACTGAAAATTACATCATATTATTCGCTACAGTGTCATAAAAGTAATCATAAAATCTCTACTTTGGCTGGACTAGATAAGAAGTCTTATGCAATGGAACTGAGGAATGGCTTTCTGGTGATCCCAAAGGACTGATGCTGCTTCCAATAGTGACTTCACAGCGGTAAGTTCAACCAAGACTATTCCGGGATGCTGCTCATACAAAGAAATTCAAGTGGCCTCAGGCAGCCCCTGATCCCTGGTTAATAATTCTGGCTTTTCTAATGCCCATGCTGTCTGGAAGAGGTACTGAACCAATTTGCAAGGCTTATTGAAAGCTTTAACTATCATAAATGGAAACAGCAAAAGTATGAAGAGAGGAGTTTCATTTTAGAAGTCCAATTGAAAGCTTAAAAAAATTTTTTAAATTTCTTGTTTTAAAAGAAACTCATGTTTCTCATGTTTTATCTTGATTTAAGGTGATGCCCTAAAGTATGAAAATGCTTCTAAAGTAGTTTGTTCTTATAGGATGGTGGGTATAAAACATTCTGTTATTGTAATCTTGGGGACAAGATTCATTAATAGAATCAAATAAAAGGAAACTCAGGCTAGAGAAAGAAGGAAAGAAGTTATTTTTTTCCTTTTTGTCAGACTCTCTGACTTCATTAGGGATTTCTCCCAACACTCTCCTCAAACTGTTCCTAACTGTGAGTCTGCTTTTGTGAAAGGGCAATGTCATGCTCAGCCTCTGATCCAGGTTCTGGCAGGCTATGCTTTCCAAAAAGTCCACTTGGGAGAGTGCAAGGGTCTCTCTCCATGGAGTGGTGAAGGGCTGTCTCTTGTGCATATTGTGGCTGAATTACCTGATTTTTTTTGTCTCTGTGTACTGTAGTAATAATAGTTGAACCATTTTTATTTGTAGTTTCCCATTCTATTATAGGAGAATTCATCTTTCAGTATTACCAAAAAGAAGAGCACTCTAATTCATTAGCCCTTCTAGCTGCATCATAGCCTGGGGGCAATTGCGAAGTACAGCACTATTTGCATGACTGTTTCAGTTCTGTGATTCCTCCCTCAGAGGCAGCTGAATGGAAACCTTCATCTTGATGAGCCCAAGATTCTTTTCCCTTTCTCCACCTATGTAAAGGGAATTTGAAACTTGATGCTTGTTGAGGCTTGGAGAAGGCAGTTGACCCTTGGTCAGAGGGAAAGGAAAGCGGTAACCCCATATAAGAAACGAGCCAGGTTAAGCTTAGTCCAGATTGGATTATGGCTATGAATCTCTTGGCTCAGGACCTGCAAAGGTTGTTTACAGCAAGGTTATTTGTTTGTTTGTTTGTTTGTTTAGCTAGACTAAGAGTTTCTTTCTGGATACTTTCTCTGGGGAGAGAAGACTGGAGATGGAGGAAGTGCTTGATAAATATTAGTTTTCTTCCTGGTCCTTTCTCTATGTGTCAACTTAATTCTTGCTACTTTCGTTTTTTCTCGGCTATTGCTGCAAACAAATTCATGTGTGTAGCTCTTTCTCCTTAAGCGAGATACCAGTTTAGTTCAGTGAGAGAAGCTGGGTGTATGGAGCTCTGTCTGAGGAAGGACTTCCCCAAGGAGATAGACTGCCCTCTGAGAAAGGGGATGCAGAAGAAAATTAAAGATGCTGCTTCCACAGGCAAGTGGTCTGACCTTGGTATCCAGGAGACAGAGTGACATGGAGACAGAGAGGGGACATCAGAATATAGAGTGGTCCTGGCCTCATGATGACTCCCAAGGACTCAGATTCCTTTAGGAACTTGCAGCTCACACCTTCAAGAACATGGAAAGATAGCCCTCTTGACACAAATGTTACCAACAGTAACAAATGGACACCAGCAGTTGTAAAGCTCTGAGCTTTTTACACTGATAAGAAGGGGTCAGAGTACTTTTCCAGAACCATGTGGGACTCCCCTGGGGACTTTAGAGGTACAGATGTTGAGTATTTTACAAGTAGCTATATTAAATAGGCAGGAGAAAACAACTAGAGAAATTAGGGATTTTGCCTTTAATGTTACCCTTTGTGCATGTCCTATTGTATGAGTTGTGGTGAAATTGGTATAAGCTGTCCAAAGCAAATTCTTCAGCTTGTTGTTCCATATCTGAATACTGGCATGGCCATTGAAAGGATAGAAACATAAAAACCCTACTTTGATATCTAACATTATGTACCTCTTGCTCCAAGCATTTCATATAAATTATCTCATTAAACCCTCCCAAGAGCCTAGTGAGATTTAGAGATATTAAGCAATTTGCCCAAAGCAACATAATCAATAATTTGTAGAACTTAGATATGGAGATCTAATTCTCTCTGGTTCCAGAGTGTATGTGTTTAATTATCAGACTAGATTGCTTCTCTTGTGATTGACCTAAAATCCCATAATTCTTTAAACCGAGTTAGAAAGGAGGTGATAGCTGCACAATCTTTAAGCAGAGGAGCTGTTGGAAAATTCAACTTCTTACCTTATTGCACTTAACGGGTGTATGGTTTAAGGAGAAGATAACTATTGATCCTGTGATTTTTGCTGCTATGTCTAAGAGAAGGGGAGGAAGTTGGAGAACTATTTACTCTCTTAAGGAAGGAGAGAGCTAGGGAACTATTATTTATTAAATAGATACTATGGGCAGGCACTACGTATACCAAATTATGTCTGTCTTTCTGGTGAAAAGGAATAATAAATGAGTCTGCTTAGAACTGTGTTAAGGTATCAGTTTATAATTCTTCAGTTCTATATATTATATAATCATATAATATATATTATATATTACATATGTATTTTTTATTATGTATTATTACCGTAATTTAATTCTGAAACTCTATAAACTAGTGGAGGAAAATAAAAGAGAATGAAATCATGTATGAAAATACATGAAGCACAAATTAAAATGCCACTAAAGTTCATGGTTGGAAGAGAACCATAGGGACCAGAGTAAACAGAGAAGACTCTTAGAAGGAAATACAACTTGAGTTTGACTTTTGCTGGGTTAGGCTCTGGCAGACTTGCTTGCATCAGATCAACCCTTCCACCATCACCATAGCAAAAGTTTGGTAGCAAAGACTTATGGGTCCTGGAGAAAAAAATTCAGATATGTAGGTATATCTGACTTTGCACTGCCTTATTGCCCAAGATATCTGTAAACTCTAAAGTAGCAGCTAAGAGGAGTTTGGGTATTCTCATGAGGCTGAGGGAACAATGAATTAAGCATCTGCCAAGGGAGAAAAGCCCTCATAGGCCCTTGATGCTTTTAGCTGGATCCTTAAAGGGCTACATTCTAGAAGTAAAGACAAACTAGAAATAGATCAACCCTCACAAAGAATGAAACTCCATCTAAATTATCTCAATCTCAGATTAATTGAAGATCTGCTTCTGCTCTAATTGCCTGCCACAAGCAAAAGTAAAACCTCTTCAGAGGAATATAACATCGGACAGAGCCTCAAGGTGAAAATTGTTATTAAAAACAAAACTAAAGCAAGACCCCCTTAAACAAGGCAAGGAAAAATATAAGAATTAACAAATCAAGAGGACCAAAATTTGTAGAAATTTAAATAACTGTTATTACTGTGTTCAAAAAATTAACAAAATGGAGAATTTTAGTAGAGAAGTAAAAATGATGTCAATTGGGAAGTCTAAAATTGAAAAATACAGTAACTGAATTTAAGAACTTAATATATGGGTTTAACAACAGATTAGGCACAACTTAAAAGCAAAGTAAAAAATCAGACTGAAGCACGGGAAGAAAAATAATACTCAGAAGAGCACCAAAGATATGTGGAATGTGGTAACAAGGCCTAATATTTATACCAGAGAGTCCAGAAAGTTAGGGGTGAGAATGGGTGAGAAGCAATATTTGAAGAGCCATTGCTAAGATTTTCCCAAACCTTACAAGACTTTAAGCCAAACGATCTAAGAACTGTTTCAAACCCCAAGTAAGATAAATACAAGACACCTGTGCCTGAGGAAATCATAGTATAACTATTGAAAACTAAACATAAAGAGAAGATCTTAAAAGCAGCCAATAGAAAAAAAAAAATATTACCTTCAAAGAAATGATGCCATAGAGAAACAAGGGAAGTCAGAAGACTCTGATCGACAGCTTCAATATGCTGGCGGGGAAAATTCCAGCTAACTTAGAATTCTATACCCAGAGAAAATGTTCTCAAAAAGAAGATAAAAATAATTTTAGACTAACCAAAACAAGAGAAATCATTACCAGGAGACCCACACTGAAATAAATAGTAAAAGCTCTTCTTCAAGTGGAAGAGAATTCCAGACAGAATATGGAAATTTAGGAACAAATAAAAAAAATGGAAAGAATAAATATGTAAGTAAATCAAAATGTATAAAACAAATATAATAAATATATCATTGAGTTTAAAGTATATTTGAGGCATGACAATAAAATCTCAGAAGAGGCAGATGGTGTTAAAATGTCCTGAGATCTTTGAGTTGTCTGAGATGTATATGTATTAAATTATATTAGATTTTAATAAGTTAAAGATTAATCTTGTAATCTCCAGGGTAACCCGTTATAGGGTAATGAATAGAGGAGAAAATTATTATACTTTGGGTTCACCCAGAAGCAGTCCCTGCGACAAGGGTTAAATGTAAGTAGAAAATTACCTCCATTAAAAGTAGGAGAGTGAGGGTGTAAGCTTGGGATAGGAAGCAAGCCAATAAAACATGCATCATTAGGAAACTGGCTTGTGGCTGCCGCCTGAACCTCATGCTGAGGAACAGTGAGACTCAAGATAAAATGAACATTTTAGAGTTATTTCGTCTAAGGAGTAACCCCATAACTACTTATCCCAGGTTGGTAATTCCCTAGCATGTCTGGCTGTGGGCAGAGAGTACTCTGGTGGCCAGAATGATTCTTCAGAGGTGGAGTCACAGGTGTGAGCAGTTGGAATTTGGACCAGAGTGCAAGGAAATGATAAAATTCCAAGAGGATGTGAGTGGGGGTAACAACAGATGCTGCCACACCCCAAAAATTGTGTACATGTATGTACCAAAGACACATGGAAGGATATATATAGCAGCAGCATTGTAATGGTGCCTAACTAGAAACAGCCTAAATTTCCCAACAGTAGAATGAATAAATTTTAATGTATTTATGCAATGCCAATTATACAGCAATGAAAGCAAACTACTACTATAAACAAGAGCATGACTTTGTCTCACAAACATAATATTGAGCAAAAGAAGCCAGATGCTACAGAATGCATACTGAAGTATCCACTTACATAAAAGTTTAGAAATCTGTAAAACTAATCTGTGCCATTAGAGTAATGGATAACATTGGGGGAAGAGGAGCTTTTAGCTTGTTTTCTGGGGTGCTGACATGTTCTATTTCTTCATCTCAGAAGGATCACATAAGCATGTTCTCTTTGTGATGGTTCACAGAACTGTACATTCATGTTATGTGTACTTTTTTGTACAGACATTAAACTTCAATGTAAGATTATTAAAATTAAAAATATGAGCTGGGTGGAAGAGCAAAGCAAGTGCAACTGCTCATACTAGTGACTATACTCGAAGCATCTCTGATCATGAAATGAGTGGAAATAAAAGATCAATGATGGGAAGATGAGAATGAGCAAGATGTGTGTAAAATTGGGAAGAGGTTCATCTAGGAGAACTGGAAAACCCCGTGGTAGATACTGATGGGAATATTGGGCTCAAGTTGTGGGAAACTGAGGAATTCAGCCTTAACAACACAAAATACAAATTTATTTTTGCACGTGAAACTCTAGGCTCTCTTCCAATAGCCATCTCTCACTCTTCACATGTAACCCCATACATTAGACAGTAGAAATTACTTCTACTTTACTAACTTGGTAAAATGCATAACATAGGTAGGAACTTAATGGCTAGGGATGAAATTAAAAGTAGCAATGATGGAGAATTTTACTTAAAATGAGGAGAATATTGCTTAACTCATCTGGTGGGCATGGAAATTATTCATTTGGAAATTTCAACCTTCTATCTTGAGGGCACTGAACTAGATCCCAGGTGCACAATAAGTGGTTCAGTTATGTGAACCTGTCTGACCCATATCATAAAGGGAATGGACTTTAATTTGTGTGATTGATTATGAGAGAAAGTGAATAGAGAGGCAAGTTCAAAGTAACTTAGACTAATATCTGTAAGGGACTGTTTTGAATACTAATATGAACAGAGTAGATATGTGTTTTGGGGCCAAGGCAACATATATTTAAGGAGGTGTCATTATTGTAACAGACAGAGCTTTCTTAGAAAGAGAGTATATTCTAATCTATCTGCCACTCTGTCTTTTTTTTTCTTCTAATACAAAAGGCAAGTGAAAAATAAAATGGAAACTTCTAATTATTAAAGATTCCTTTCAAGTCTTCAGATTGTACATGGGGTTGAAACTGTTTCTCTTAAAATCCCATTAAGAGCAGAACAGCTATGCCTGAAAATGTTATGATGGTGTTTCCTGGCAGCCCTAACGTAAGGAAAGGAGAATATGAAGTTTCTCTCTGGTTAGATTGCTACCCATCTTTGGAAATTAACTTTCTTACTCTTTAGTTGACACAATGGATACCCCTGTTGCAATGAACATTTGTCTGTGAGGCATTGTTTACTAACTGAAGATCTGAAGGCATCCTTCAGATAGAAGGCAGAGAAGCTGATGACATTTACGCACACATTCTGGAGTTGGGGAAATGAGAGAGTTCTCCTGTTTCCAAAAGATACGGAGAAGGTAATATAGTGGAGGAATTATTATTTTTTTATAATAAGAAATTTATATAAATTTAGCTGTATTTTCTTATTTATTGACTGTTCTTACAGGAACAGCTCATCTCCTCATGAACAAGATCCTGCTTTTGAATTCTGATTCAGCAGAAAGGACTAAACTTCAGTTGACTGTTATAACTAGCTCCATGTTTTAGAGTATTGTTGTAAAACCCAAGGCCAGGTCTGCACAGTGTTTGTTTTTGTAAAAGCCAGTGTCCACAGGTGGTCACAGTCAGCAGCTGGAGGGGAGCAGGCTGTTGACTTCCACTGCCTGGCTGCCTGAGCTCCCTTACCCTCTTAACTGGATTCCACAATCAGCCCTCAGGGCTTCTGACAATGTCTTTGTTGATGTGCAGACAGGTGAGCACAATACAAACACATGGATAGCATGGGGAAGCTGTCTGCTAAGTGTGACAAAGGAGATCTCAACATAGCATCAGCACTGGGAAAGCAGGCATGAAATTATCCTATGCTTAGGCTTAAGAACTGTGCAGGTTTTTTCTATTGAGTTCCACATGTTGGGTTGTTACATGACCCTCTTTCCTCCAGCTGTGGAAAGGCTGGCTAGGTTCTTTGTCTGACAAAACATAACTAATGCAGAACAAAATTATTCATCTTCCTTCTTACTCTTCTATTTTGCTTTGACCCCTAAATCATAGCTTACTTCCTGGATTTCTAGGTAAAAATATTTATGGAAAGAGAGAGGGAGGGAGGGAGGGAAGGAGGTGGGGGGGGGAGAGAGAGAGAGAGAAAGAGAGAGAGAGAGAGAGAGAGAGAGAGAGAGAGTGTGTGTGTGTGTGTGTGTGTGTGTGTGTGTGTGTGTGTGTTTGTGTGTGTGTGTGTGTTTGTACAAAATAAATTAATAAATTTAAAAAGCTCCTCCAGAAACTCTTCTGCATTGGTGAATCACTTAGCTCCCTGATCTTTTCCAGTGAGGCCCTGCCATGCAATGCCATTGTTCCAGGAAGAAACCCCAGTCGAAGGAAATGTACTTTCATCTTCAGAGAATCTTGAAAATCTTCTGTGTTTAAAGAAATTCAGCAGAGTCCCACCTGCCTAGATAGCAACTAACACATATCCCTATCGGAGTAAAGTCAAGCCAACTCATGCTTCCTGTCTTTGGTAGTGGGTCTTCCAAATGCTCAAGCTGATGGCCACTGAGTCCTTGATGGAGAATAATAGCTTGTCCTTTGAAAGCCTTTTCACTTGAATCATTTTATCAGTTCTGGAGGGTGAAAAGCATAGCGTCATGAAAAACTTTGTGATGACTTTTCATATGCAGTACTTGTGAGCAATTTAAATAGTGTGGGTGCTGGTATCTTGAGTGATGCTCAGAGCCAGTGACAGCTGCTGGAAGATCCTCTCCTGTGACTCTACTTTCTCTTTGGAATCAGACAAGACAAAATGAAGGGAAATGAGCTTGTCTTTCTCAGCCTAACTTGAGCATTCATCATACTGTAGTTATAGAACTCAGAGTGAGCTTGTGAAAGCTGGGTCAGTATTTTCAGATTTTCAGTTTCTAGATTTTTATAATTCAACTACAAATATTACTTACATGGAGAAATGAAACACATCGAGCAGTAGAAAGTGTGTTTTTCTTTTATCTTTGTAAAGAAAAAAGAGAGTTGTGTTGTCCTATGAGCTTTTTTAATAATGATGATGATGATGAGGGTATGATGAACCCTTTCCACCTAAGGGTTTAGGTAGAACATTCTTACTTCTTTGAATCCACAATCTTAATATAAATAACTTCTAATTTACATCATTAGGTTTTTTTATCTTCCAGTTTGCAGCCCAGATGAAATGAAAACTCAATAAGTATTCAACATACTGAAATTAGAAATTCTTCTCTGATTTTTCTTATCCAGTCATTAATCTATCTACAAACATTTATTCAAATTCTTCTTACTTCACTAGGCACTGAGTTCCAGCATGGGTGAGGCAAAGTCCTTGCCTTCAAGAATAACAATCAGAACACATTGTGGTTCAAGCAATGATAGAGGTAGTCTCTGAGTGACATGTTAGTAGGGAGAACAGAGAATTAGATGAGAGTGATAAATAGATCAGTCTCAGAAAAAAACCTTTGTAGGAAATGACCCCTGAACTAAATTTTAAAGACTAGAACTTAGCCATGTAGAGTGGTGTCAGGCATTACAGATAGAGAGATCTATATGATCAAAGACATGGAGGAATTATAAACAGGTAGTGCTTGGAGGCAGTAGAGGAAAGAGATGATGCTGAAGAGGTTGACAGGGAATAGATCCTGGAGGACCTTGTAAGCTACACTAGAGACCAGTTTATTATTAGGAAGCTATTACTGACATCCATGTTGAAGTTGGTAAAAATCTGGGCTAGGGCAGTCATAGTAAGATTGGCAAGTAAAGAAAATATAAGTCTGAAACATATTTGGAGATAAACTCAGAAGAATTTGGTAGGAGATGAGTAGATGAGAAAAGGCTATGATGCCTTTAGGTTTTCTTGCGTAGATATCTGGCTGGATGTTGGTTCACATGTTGAGGGTAAGATGATGGAATGTTGTCTGAGACTGGCAGGATTTGATGTGCTTATGAATATTCTGATTAGTACATCCCACAGAGGGTTGGATTAATGAGTCTGAGGTTTAGAAGAGAAAGTCTGGCCTGGAGATAAAAATTGGTGGTTAAAAGTATAAATGTAAGCAGATTGGATTATCCAGGCAGAAAGAGACAAGAATGGGAACAGAATCTTGAATACAGAACTATGAGGAAGACCATTTTTTAAGGGTAGGATAAGTGAAAAAGAATACATGAAGAAGACAGAACAGGGATCATCAAAGAAGTACGAAGAAAGCTAGGTAAGCATATTGTCATGGAAGCTAAACAAGCAGATTAGAAATAATGAGGGAGCAATCGATAAATGCTACAGATAATAAAACCTGAAACATGTCCAATGGATTTAACCCATCTTAGTATTCTAAGTTCCAACATCCCCTTTTCCTAAAGTCAATATATCTTTGCCAAAAATGTTAATAAGAGAGAAACAGTGGAAACCAAATGTATGATATGTTAACTGTTGTTTTGTCTGCTTCACACTTGATGGGTTGCCTGGAAGACTGAGCTCCCCACAAGGCTACAGTCATAGCTGGTGTGTGCTCCTCTGTCTCTACATGGTTCCCCACAACATTAGGGTTTGTTGCGCTCTAAGAAGGTGGTGTAACAATTTCAGATGAAAATGCACCATTATTAGAGATTCCAAGTTTGTTTTATGAATAAATATCACTCACATCTACCTCTCACGATTCATGGTCATTCCTATCAGGCACACACAGTTGCTGTGTTATGTGTGGATGTCCAAACCTATCCCAGAGAGCTTTAGATTACAGCCATTTTAAGAGAACCAAGCCTACTTTCTTGTTTTAAATTGTAGTTTTAGAGTTGCCAGTCACTAGTATGATGGGAGCTATCCAAGGTCTGTCTCTAACAGCTTCCAATTTGCTTCTGACTTAAGGCTCCATGTAAATGGTGGGTTTGAAAAGAGACATGGCAGAAATAACCCTTTCAAATGGCTATTGCTTCAGTTCTGGAATGTTTTAGCTACCTGATTTGGGTTTTTAGTTTGTTTTTATATTCCCCTCCCCGTTTTGTTGCAGTGTAATTGACATATAGCATTGTATAGGTTTGTGTACAACATAATGACTTGATATATGCATACATTAGTGATGTTGAGCACTATTTTATGTACCTGTTAGTAGTAATTTGTATGCAAAAAAAAAAAATTTATTCAGGTCTTTTGTTAATTTTTAATTGGATTTTTTTTTTTTTTTGCTATTGAGTTGTATGAGTTTCTTATATATTGTCATAAAGGCTATCTTATTTTAGGAATGATCTTCTAAGATAGAGATGACCTGAAAAAAGCATGCAGTTGCCTAAGTGAGCAATTATGCAATGTTTGGGATATCTGACTGTATTTATTCATTTTGAGAATATTCTGTTTACATGACTCATTTGTGTCACCCATTCTGAGTTACCACTTCTCTACATGGTTTCCATGGCAGTCATTGATAATACATCAGAGATTGATTACTGTGCTCCCAGTCAGTCTCAGAATCCTTGTCTACAGAGTGTTCCTGGTAGCAACTGGCAATTCATCAGTTATCACATGAGATAAAAGCTATTTGCTGGCTGTGGCCCAAGATTCTAGTGCTGAATCAGGAACTACAGATATTATGAAAAAGAAAGCATATTTATTTCTCAGGTTGTTATAATTAAACTGAAGAAACAAAATATTTCTGAGTAATAAAAAGGCAGTATTCAAATATGTCCTCTCTGCAGGGGAAGGAGAATCAGTCACTATATTTGGTTCCTTTCTCTGATATGCGGCTATTGGCTAAGCACCGAGGCAGATGCCATTGGAGAACTCTTGTAACTTTGGGAGCTATTGTATTAGGAGCTGAGTAGCATCTAAAGCAGTGGTCAGCAATATTGATCAGTATAAAGGCCATATGAAGAAATCATTTAAAATAAAATTTCCTGAAACTTACCCCCAAGATGCTCATTCATTAAATAAGAGCTTAAGTCTAAGAATGAGTATTTTTGTAAAAACCCTACTGATTCTGACCTAGATGGTCCGAGGACGCCATTCTGAGAAATACTACATTACAGGAGCAGTCTTCAAAGTAGGATATGTACAGCCCTGCTGCAGAGGACAATCCTTTACGGTGCAGAAATACAATTTAAAACTTTTGTTAATGTTTATTTGAACAAAGAACAGTCCTTAAGCTTTGCTGCTGATTGGCACTAGTAGCCCCGTTGAACCTGTATGACAGTTAGCTGGTCATGTCCCAGACAAAATGTGCAGAATCCTGACAATTGAGTCAGGGTGAGAGTTGACTTGAGTTTTGCTTTCTATGATATGGTGAGCTTTGTGTTGCCTGAGTTAAGTAGAGTTAGAGGTCAGTGATCTTGTTTAATTAAACTACCCCTTACAACATGGGCAAGTGGCTTAAACACATCTTCTACAAAGAAACTGTGAATTGATGATAATGCCAAAGGAACATCCAAAGGGAGAAAAAGAAAATGGTCATGTTGACAATTGTCTTTATGCAAAGATCCTGGTCAACTACACCAAGGAGTAAAACAACAAAAAGCAAAAACAAAACAAAACCCCCCAAAACAATGACAATCTAATCAGATATCATTGCCAAGAAAACTATTTGAAATATAGATTTACAGTTGCATCATTAATGATGAACCTTTCCAAAAGTGTGTATCATATGAGAGATTAACTAATGCCATCCTGATCAGCAGGGCAGAAAAACATTTAGAGAAGCACTGGAAGAATTAGAATAGTGTAGTGCAGAGGTTAGGACCGAGATGCTAAAGCAGACTATTGGGCTTGAATTCAATTTCCGGTGCTTACTGGCTGTGTGACCTTGGATGACTCAGTTTCCTCATCTATAAAATGGGGATTGATATTAATATTACCTTAAAGGGTTATTATGAGAATTAAAAGAGTGAATATGTGTTATGTGCTTAAACAAGTATCTGACATACAGTGCATGCAGTACAAATGTTATTTAAAATATAGTTTATTCTACTCTATGTCATTATTTATAAATATCTACTTTTTAATATTTGGTATGTACATGTTTTATAAAAATTTGCATTGTAATGTCAGCAAATAAATATACTGACATTTGGGATACATTTTAAAACATTGTAGCTGATAGTGGTGAGTGAGTAAAATACCTATAGTCCACTTTCCAGCAGATACTGGTACTTCTGAATGTTTTCTAGGCTCCTGAAGTATAGACAGTTTCTGACATCACCCTTTGCTAGCATGGGGGCAGAAATTATGCTTTTGGATGGTGGGGACTGTGTATAAAGCAAAAACGTATCACCTTTTCACAGTCTTCTCTACACATCTCCCTAAAGACATTTTGACCCAATTGTCATTTTATTTTGCTTTTTTATACCTTTTTAATTCTAGTCCTCATGTCTGTCATGCCAAAATACTGTCTGAAAATTGTTGGTTTGGAATAATAATTTTCTGAGGTACTCCTGTTCCCCTGGTCCCTTTTGCCTGGCACCCAACTCTGCCCTGGGTTCTGTATTTTTGGATATGAATGCTCCCCTGAAACAGGCATGCCTAGGCCACATGGACAAATGTGAGCAAAAACAGTTCTTCCCTTTTCCGCTCAGTATGGCTAGGTGAGAATTTTTTTTCAAAAGCAGCATTACTGAGAGGAACATAAAAAGGAATAAACAAAGGAAACACCAATCCACTGAAGTAAATGTGAATGTCCAGTATTTCTTTCCAGTCACCATTTATTTAACACACAGCCCTTTGTCTTCTTCCTCAATCTGCTTCAGCAAACTCCCATCCCATGTGGCTTCAAGTTGTATTCCCTGTGCCTCTTCAGTGCCTGTTTTCTAGTTGTAACTGCCTGTAGGCCAGAGTCCAAGCTCTGTAAACTTTCACTTACTTTCTGTCATGTTCTGACTACCTTATGGGCTCAGGTACAGGATTTCACTAGAAGGCATTAAATATCCCCTCCAACCTTCTCTCCCTGTCTCTCCCAATAGACTTTTCTCTAAAATTATATTACTAGTTTCTAAACACACCTAGCTTCTTTGCTCATGGTCTTTCCCCCAAAGTCTTTCCCCAGTACTATCAGCTGATACAAATCCCATCTGGCTTCCTAGGACCCCCCAAATCTCTCCTTTCTTGAGGGACTCTCATAGACCTGGGAGAGAGATAACTTTTTGGTACATCTCAAATCATATCCCAGAGCCAGCTCTCTACTTGTCTGTAGAACTGCATCATATGTCTCCATGCAGGGCTACTGGATCTGAAGCAGAGCCTACAGGGAAATTTTTCAGGTGCCTTTCTTTCTAGCACAAGTCAGAAAAACCATTTATAACATTACCATATTTTATGTATCACTGAACCATTGCATCTCAGGTTTGGAGATGAATGTACCTCCTACCTTCACCCAATGTGTGAGTCCCCTCTGAGCATCCTAGTACAACATTGTCCATATATTAGAACATCTCTCATAGTGATGATTTTATAGTGATGATCTCACGACCTCTCTAGGTATCTCATTTCTCAAAGCAGAATATCTTCCATTTATTTTATAATTAATGTTGTAGTCTGAATTTTAAGACAACACAGCACAGAGTGAAAAAAATTCAGGTTAAACTAGTGAAGAATTTGGAGTATGATCAGAGTGGGTATTCTGGAAACATCTATTGGATATAGACAGATTATTGAGCTTTAACATTTGTTTAATATGTGCACTTGTCTACTTTGTTCTCAAAGTGGATGTTGAAAAGGTAATGTCTTTTGAAACATTTGGGCTTGTCTTGGTTAAAGATCAGAGAAGGCAGAGAACTCTGGTCTTTTACATCTAAACTTCTTTGGTAGTCACTGGAAGACTTAGTAAATTTAAGCTATTGTACTTTTTTGGTCTAGTATTGACAAAAGGCTTGTTGATGTATAAAATACAATAGCTTTGCCTTTGGGACATACATGGTAGATGGGTCAGGGGAGTGTTTGTTGACAGTGTTGATTAGATTATTTTAAACACATTGATATTTGTGCTTTACTGTTTTTTGATACTTTGATATTGTTTTCATCTTCATAGCTTGTCTTTGTATCAGGAAAATCGTATTACTCATGATTCTTCAAAGGCCTATTCTTTCCATGTTTTCAGCTTCTACTTGCCCCAGATTCTTAAGTTGGCCTGATCTGCCAACACTGATTCCTTTACTGATTTCTCTTTCTGTGCAGTGGCTGACAAGAGATAGTGAGAGCATATTCAGGGCCTTAACACATTTTTCAGAAATATCTATGAATCTTATAAAATGCTTTATATGAGCTAAAAGCAGAAAAAACGTAGATGAATCTATGTTATATTTTGTTGTTGAATTGTTTCTCGCTTGTCAAATAGTATCAACTGAAGGCAGGATGTACTGCTAAGTCTCTCTGTGGTAGGCAAAATAATGCTTATCCCCCCGCCCCCACCTTGCAAAATGCCCATGTCCTAACCCCCTAAGTCTTTGAATATATTAATTTACATTGCAGATGTAATTAAAAGTACAGACCTTGAGATGGGGAGATTATTTCATATTATCCAGATGGATCCAATCTAATCACATGAGTATTTAAAATGGAGAACATTTCCCAGCGGCGGTCAGAGGGCAATGTTACTATGAATTAAGAGTCAGAGAGAGATTCAACTTGCAGGCTTTGAAGATGGTGAAAGGGGACCATGAATCAAGGAATTCAAATGGCCTCTATAAGTGAGAAAAGGCAAGGAAACATGTTCTCCTTTAGAACTTTCAGAAAAAGATGCAGCTTTGCCAACACCTTGGTTATAGCCTAGTGAGACCTGGGTTGGACATCTGATTATGATAAAATAATGAATTTGTGTTTAAGCCACGGACTTTATGGTAATTTGTTACAGCAACAATAGAAGTCTATAATGTATTTCAAGAATACAGTGGAAGTAAATATATCTTTGACAATAAATATATTTTTCATATTTATTGTGAATGTGGTCATATGTTCTGTATCTAGAAGAACCTACAGTAAAGTCAAATACAGTCTATCCATATAAAGCTAAGAGTCTTTGGGAGGTGCAAATGTCTGAATGCTCTGATGGCTATTTGTTTTGGAATCATCCAGAGTTGGAGTGAATGACATCTCTATGAATTTTAGATCTTTTTTGCAATGCAACAATTAAATATATATATTTTGCATTTAGTAATAACCTTTCCAAAATGCTAACTGGATGACACTCATCATCTTAAGTCCTTTACTTGCTATTTTTCTTCAATGAAATCTAAGCTTCTTAATATTCTCTACAAGATTCTTTAGGAAATAGCCCCTGCCAACTCCTCCAGCCCTCACTCTACCACTTCCTCTGTTCCAGCCATACCATTGCTTGCCCTTCTGTAAGTCTCCTATTCTTTCTCACCTCCATGACATTGCACATACTGCTACAGCCTCCTCCCCCCAACCCCCACAGCTGCCCCATGGTTTTCTCCTATTTATTCATGACCCAGCCCTGGCATTATATTCTCATTGGAGACATCCTCACTGCTCTCCAGTCATTTCCAACACCCCCCAGTCCTCCTTACTCCCCTGTAACAATCACCTTAGCAGCCATATTAGCATTTATAATAATATATTAAAATGTATTACTTGTCTGTATTTTTTATGAGCTCTTTATGTACCAGCAGAACTCCTTTCATCTCTAACCTTAATGACTACATCTGCACCTGGCTGACATCTGAGAGATGATCAGGAAGAACTTGCTGAACGAAAGAACGCACCATACATTTTCCATGAAAGCTCTGAAGCCTTGGCTGGGAATCAAGAATTTGGTTCAGGTATTTAGAAGGCACACTCTCTTTTAACACCTTACAGGAGCCCAGAGTTTCTGATTCTTCTTTCCTTTTTTCCCCACTGTATATTCTCCCTACTTTGAGAAATGCATAAGTACACAAACAAAGGCAAAGTTTGGAATAAGAATTTTTAATGTGGAGCTTCATGGAACCTTGTGGACCACCTGAAATATATACACTACTTGTATTTATGTATGTTTCTAAGAGAAAGTCAGAGCTTGTCTCATATTCTCAAACAAAAGTTGTCCAGGGATTCTGTTATAACAAGAGATTGTGCAGCTACGGAGAAATGCACTGACATAAGCCTTCTCCTGACTTTGGGCTACTCCTGGCCAATTTCAGTCTTCTCCATTTTGGGAGGTTTTGTCAACACATTTGTACCCCCTTAAAAAATTATCTCTGTTCTTGCTTAATAGGCAGTTTGAGGAGGAAGCTTCTCTGTACTCTTGGTCCAGGGTGATGTTTCTTTCCCAACAGGAGTGGATGATGTGATTCTGACACTTCTCTAGTAAACAAGTGGGATATCAGGATCAGGGTGGCTTAAATGTAATCATTCACATTCTCTTAGGTATGTCAGGGGACTCTGAGGTGTCACTTCATCACTTGCTTTGAAGAAAATTTTCAGTTAAATCATATGAATTGGACTAAATTTCAAATCATTAAATATGCTTTCCCCAACCCTAAGAAAGTGGTTGCCTGATCCTACTTATGGCATTTCACACTTAAAGGCCACTTGGAGAAGACCAGAGATAAGTTGCTTGTTAAGTATTTCCTTTCCCATCAAGCATAAAGAAGCAGAGAGAGAGAAAACATAACTATGGTTTTAGATTTTTTGGTTCAATGGTGTGTAGTCTTCCGGAGTTGGGCACAGATTCAGGCAGAATATATGCACACAGAAGCTTTTCTGCAAATAAACCACAAAGTCACAAACTAGGACACAGCATTTGAATAAGAGCAACTAGAGAAAAACTGTTTCTTCCTCAAGGTCAACATCTGTGTCTCTGTAAATGATTTTGGAGAACTTGAAGACACTATCTTGATAATTGGGAAATTTTTCCTTGGAGAAGGGCAGTTTTCTGACTGCTGCATCCAAAGCTCATCTACCATTGTCAAAACTCTGAGACCAGGGCAGGAAGAAGCTGGCTATTCTGCTTGGGTTAATAGTCTGTCTGCACTGAATGCAGCATTAGTGATTTGGGAGTGTATATGAATCAGGATCAAAGACTCAATCCAGCAATTTGAATCTATCAAATTTATTCATTTATTAAAATGTCAGTTATTTAGAGCATCTACTGTGAGGCAAGCATTGTGCTAGGCTGTACTACAAGGTTTGGCTGCAAGGAGCTCAATTATTTTAGTAGAACAAACCAATGATTGCCCCTTAAATTTGTTTATTCTGATGAATATTAATTAATCCATCTGCATTCATTAGCTTCATGTTAATCCTCTTCTACCACGTGCAGAGCTATGAGAGTGGTGTTGACAGACATACAGAAATGGAGATGACAGAATGCCCATCCTTAAGGAGTTTGCTGTCTACTGTTCAGTTTCCTTTAAGACTTCTTTTAGAAACAGGCCAGTTATACACTATAAATAAAAGTGTTTTCTTCTCTGCTTCCCCTTTCCTTCTAGAGGAAGAGCTTTAGTGTAATGGGCTTCTAGGGTTTGCTGAACCATCAAGGCAAGTTCAGTTTGGCTATAAGAGGTTGATGCTCTCTTGCACAACCGAGGGCTAGGACTTTGCTTAAATTCAGACTCACCAAGTCTTTGAGCTTTATAAAATTATGGATTTAGCAAACAAAATAATTTTAGGAGGTTATTTTCCCACTTTACATAGAAGATTATCTCAACTAATGCACAAACAGAATTTAATTTATTCTGTTTTTGTTTAGATTGTAAACACTGTGAATTATCCTGTATTTCTGAAGCCTACCTTCCTTCTACCTTGCAGCATTCCTTACCCTGTGATCTATACAGTCACACTGACTTTCCTGTATGTTCTTGGAGCTAGGACTTTTCCTTTGCTTTGAATTATGGTGAAGCCTACAAAATCTTGGTGCATCTTTCATTTGACAATCATGTATAAAATTTGCTTTTTTTTTTTTTTTGCTTATTGACTAATCTTGGCTCTAACTCGAAATCAACCTAATTAACATGACTGATACCTGACCTTATATCCATTGCTGTAGTTCACATAACACATATATGATTAACTATACATGTAGAGGTATCTCCTTTCAGGTCTTCCCTTTCTCTCATTTTGTGATACTTCTGTCCTTAAGTATATTCTCTTGAGGCTAAATACAAATCACAACAATTTTTTTTGTGAATATCTCACTCCAGAGGGTATCTGGACCCAGAGATCATCATTACATTGGACATTTTCTACTTAACTAGAAAATAAAGGATTTTAACATAATGTAAACAGCAATTTTAAGTTTGTTAGTAAGTTTGAGGAACTTTCCATAGTAAAGAAAGGTCTTATTTACAATTCCTTATTAATTATAACTTCATTAGTAAGTCAAGAAAATTAAGGAATACATGTACAAATATTTTTGGTGGTTTCTGTGTCATGTTTATATCTATATGCTATGTATTTAGAAGAAAATATTTATTGATTGGTGTGAATAGTCATTTCTATTTATTAGTGAAAAAAGTTTAGTTAGAGAGGATAATAGCTAATAAGTCCATACTAATAACTGTTAATGGCAGAATTTTGATACTTTAGAGAAGAAATAAGGTAGCCTTCTTTAGTGCTAGTGTTTACATTATAATTATTAGTATTCTTGCTTGACTATCTAACTATAAGATTCTTGATGGCGGTGGAAATTT
The DNA here is from genome assembly GCA_004027375.1 of Macroglossus sobrinus. NCBI lineage: Eukaryota > Metazoa > Chordata > Mammalia > Chiroptera > Pteropodidae > Macroglossus > Macroglossus sobrinus. Next base: position 518,618 of record PVKZ01000501.1, read on the forward strand.
TTCACTCTGTACCACTGCTTTATTGGTTGGAATAACTTGACTGCAAAGAAACTGAGTTGGACAAGCTTAAGCATGAAAGGAAATTCATTGGCTCAAGTATTGAAAAGGTTTAGGCTTGCGCTTGCTTTGGCGGCACATATACTAAAATTGAAAAGGTCCAGGAATTGGGCAGGCTTGAGTTCAGGTAATCAAATGATTTTTACTAGTACTCCCTCCTTTGCTTACTGCCTCTCATGCATGTGCATATTAACCACATTTTGTCTCATAGAAGAAGCTCCTCCTACCACCCATAGAGAAGATGGCCACATGCAGCTGCTATATGCCTGAAATTTAGAGCTTGTGATGGTAAAGTTAGTATTTTTCAATTTATTTGGCAGTATGCTTCTAGAAATGACTATGATCAGTTCATCTTGGGTTCTGTGCTTGTCCCATTGTGGCTAAGGGAATGAAGAACCTAACTGCCCATGCTTGAGTCATATGTCTACTCTTGAGGCAGATGGATATGGTCAGCCTCACTAAAACTATAGGAAATGGGAGATAGATGATTCCAAAAGGATGGAATATTGGGAAAACAGTCACCCTGTTAATTAACATAGTTTTCAGCATATAAAAGATAATCTAATAAATGTTGAATAAACAGATGAAAAGAACTTCATGTCCATTACATTCAAATTATTAAATCTTGTCAATTCTTTCAAAGTGTAGCTCAAATCTCTTTTTCCAAATATTCTCCCAGTTTATCACAATTATCATCTGCTTTTCCACCATTGGATTCGTAGTTGATATTTTAAATTCGATAATGGGGCATTGTCTTGAAGGTTTTCCCTATTGTTTTCTTGCCTTGATAGTTGACTCCAGTATTACTATTTAACTTTTAATGTACCTAAAAGACTGTTGCTAAATACGTACTGATTGGATTTGCTAGAAAGAACTATGTGGCATGCCAGCTTTGCCAATATGTCCTTTAATTTTAACATTTAAGATTTGGGGATGAATGCACTCTCTCATTTTACACTCTCTGCTGTTGTGGCAAAAGCACTGTGGACAGGTGATATGAATTTAGCTAACGAATCCCCTTGTTACTGGACAGTGAAGAAATGATTCATCTTCTTTACCTTCTTTTTCTCCATAAACAAACTATGAATGACAAAACTCTCTATTCCAGTCTTATGATAATGCATTCAATTATATTTTATTTAATTGGCTTCATTACGTTGACTGTATTTTGGCAGTAAAGAAAGGTGTCTGCTGTCCAGAGTGCTGAATAAAACTCCTGTACTGTAGGAACAGGGACTGTAAGTCTGCACCGTGGGGCTAGGGACTCTTAATTTCTAATGGTCACCCTAGGCAGGTCGGATACAAAATTAAATCAGTTATAAAGTATAAGATTTTACACACACACACACACACACACACACACACACACACTAAAGATATAAGACAGAAAAGTTATCTTTGACATTTATGTCATACTTCAAATAATTTTTATTTAATAATTCATTTATTCAATAAATACTTATTTGTTGCTGAGAACAAGCGAGGCAAGATCTCTGCTTTACTCTTTTCTACGAGTGGCTTGAAGATGGCAAACAATGGTCCTTAAACATCTATGCATAAGATTTACATGGTATTCTTGTTATAGGATCTTGTTACAGGATCCCATTTCCAGAGAATCTGACTCAGTAAGCCTGGTGTGAGATCCCCTAAACCTCCATTTGCTCATACTCCAGGTGACCTTCAGAACACACTGTCAAAGCCTAAAATATATGAAATTTTTTTTGTATTATAACTGTTACTTTGAGGTGATAATGAAGAAATTCTATTTGATTCACTAAAAGCACAGATTAGCAGACTTAGCGAAGGAATGTCCCACCCAACAATACCTAAGCAACCACATGATGGGTTAGAAATATGCCCACATATATCATAGAGGAACCTAATACCCTTGAATGAAGGTCAAACTAAAGATAAGACTGGGCTGATGTCGACAGTTTTATTGTCAAGTGAAAGTGATAGCAAGGGAATCCCTGAATTATTTCTACTGAGTTTCCTAACCTAGAATTCAGCTTTGGAAACTTGCAGGTGAGTTGAACCTTTATCCCTTCAGTTGCTGGGAGATCAAAGGTTTAACAAGAGATTTTTCTGACTGTAGATATTGATTCTGCCAAAATCCTTATTGGTTCCCAGCTGCAGTTTGAGAAACCTGTGTTAATGTGTTGCTCAAATATTTCTACAAGTTATCCCTAAGATTCAGCATTATGAGCTATATTTTGAAAGGAGTGGTATATAAATTTATCCTACTTTTTAAATAGTTATTTTAGATGCACTTGGCATTACCTAAATGTAGACCTTACCAACAATTTTCCCAGATCGGCGGGCCTCTCCCTGCAGTCTGTATTCAAAGTGTTCCTGTTGATGACTGCTTCACCTGTGAGCCCTAAATGACTACAAAGTATTCCTCCTCCTGTCCATCAGGAGACAGAATGTGTTCTCAGTAATTTTCCTGGGTTTCTTCCATTCTAGATATACTTGTCTAAAACAAAATAAGTAAATAAAAATTAGGATTGCATTTTTCTTTTTGTAAGGCAAACATCATCAAGTTGCAATTCAGTTGTAGGAATATTTGAATAATGAATATTTTTGAAAAAATCCAAAACACTATATACAAGCATATCTCCCCAAAATAGTGCTTTCCTTTTGAAAAACCTGCATATCTGATTGCTTTTATCTGCTAAGGTAAACTCAGTAGTGTAGTAGATTTTCCTAAGTGAAGACTTATATTTGTAACAATATGTATGGTTTATTTAGCTGTCTAAACCATCCCCTTTTAGTTTGCCAGTAGGTAATCTAAAAGCACATAAGCTGTGAATTAGACTTCAATCCCAAATGAAATATGATTTATCACCTTAATAGACAGTACAACTACAGTTTGCATGTAACCTCAGGCTCCAATGTCATAATAGCCACCAATTAAACCAACATTATCTTCAGGATGTTGTCTACAGAGATGCCATTTAATAACCTTTATATTTCTAAAGACAACTAGATAATGAACTTTTTTTCAACTTAAAAGATATAACATTATGGAATAGCTTTTTATTTTGAAGAACCTGAACACAGACACATGGGAATGAATGGATTTGTTTTGAGAGATCTGAGATTCAGGGACAAACTTTGATTTCTAATAGCCCCCTTAATCAAACCATAGCTCCTTCTTTTAGGGTTCAATCAAGGACTCCCTCTCCTCAAGATCACCCAAATGGAAACACAGAGACTATTTGTTCACAACTTGCTTCAGCAAGGGAGTCAGTCACCATCTCTTTATGTTTGGCATTGCTTCAGAGCCCAGCAGAATGCTGAGAAAGACTGATGGTACAAAAAGGAGATGAAGTCAGTTATGCTCTGATGAGAAGTTGTTGGCATGGGAAAGCTTCAGATGGGCTAACTAGAAGAGGGACATCTTATGTGATTGGTTTGAGGAGCATGTTTGTTTTTCTTTGGTTGGTTTTGTGTCAGAAAAGGGGACAAAAAATAGAGAAGCCAGTAGTCATTGACCACGTCCTGACTATTCTAGGTCAGTTGCTACAGAGATTTTTCTGGGCTAATTGTTGCAAAAGTTATGAGTCAGAGTTTTATTGTTGTGTATGATCTGGCCATTGCTATATATTCAGTTTCTTTATTGCTTCTTCTCATTTTGGTCATACTCTTGATTGTGAGAGTTTGAATAATTCACAGAAGTTTGGACATTCTGATCTTTCCCTCTTGAGGACCACCTAGTTGGCTCCAAAGTCAGTAGTACTGTGAGATTTTCTTGGCCTTTTATTGCTGTCATCATGATGATCATCTGAAGAGGGAGCAGCTGTGTACAAATTTAAGACTCTGGATAGAGTGCAGTGGTACAGCATAATGATCACTATGACAATAATGACAGCTATTAATAATCCTCATAAGATGCTTTTAAACCAGGAACTCCAACTGCCGAAACAAGGCCAAGAGAACTAACCTCATATGCCATAAGGTATACAGCCTGTTCCATCTTGTCTGTTTTATTGATTCAAATACAGCTAGAAGTATTAGCAATTATAATGCTTATTAGTGCATATCAAGTCAACAAGAAATCTAGAGTGGAATCATTGCCCATCAATACTTGTGCCAACAAGTTTAGACTGCTGTCTATTTCCTCTATGGCAAAGGTGGTATTGTTAATGACTTCTGCCAGAGTTAGTGATAAGCTTATTACTTTTAGTTCTTTCTATTTGTATAATTCCCATCACTGAGAACACTGCTCTCATTGTTCACATGAGAAATGAGTAATTCCCCCAGGTAGAGTGCCTGAGTAATCAAGGATTGGCCTTATTTTGGAGCTCTTGTCTGAGCTGGAGTTTCGAGCCTTGGTGATTTGTAGAATTAGAATCTTTATGTATAGAAAAGTTTCAGAATACTATTCATAAAATATATGAGGTATCATATTTATATCTGTATTAGTCTCTTAGACTTGGCAATGATTTTGATCATAACCCTATGAATTATTGGATTCAAATTTAGAATTCTCTAGTTTGATCATCAGATTGTTTTTCTTTTTTCTGGGAGAGAGGGACACTAGCAAATTCATACATTGATTTGTTTAAAGTCATTTGTTCATGTAGATGCATGTACAAATGCTATCAGCTATAGTTTTCTCTTGTCTCATTTGATAAGACTGGAATTTCCCAGAGGTTTTTATCATGGGAGTTTGGTAATCAGTGATACATCCAACAGTCAGTAAGATTGAAAGCAGAGGCTAATCTGAGAATGGTTTTAGAATTAGTATGTTCAGATCTAAAAATTATAGTAAGGAGGAGAAAAAAGAGAAAAAGGCCATTATAGGGATGACAACTAGCTATTTATAGAAAATGGAGAAAAAATTATAAGTAAGCAAAAAACCAAAACAAAAGTAGACAGGGTCTTGGTCTAATGTTCTGGGTGAAAGCTATATGAAGTTCACTATCTGAAGCCACCAGCTTGTTTTGTAGATGTTGGGTCAGCTGCATACTTGCAAAGGTTATCTGGTTCTAGAGGATCTCTGAGAATCCTCCATTTGAAAAGCCTTTTTTGAGTAGCCTTCTAATTGGGTCAGATTTGGAATTGCTTCTTTAGTTGTGAAATATGAATCTAAGGATGGACTACATGGAATCTCACCACTGCATTTGTTGTTAATAGTACTTCATAAGGTTCTCTCCGATGAAATTCAAGAGCAGTTTTTCTCTGGTGTCTCTTCCAATAGATAGAGTCTTTTGGTGCAAGATCATGAAGAGTATATTTAAGAAGATATTGTGGGAAGGTGGGCTTAAACTGTTCATGGTAGGACTAGGTATAGTATAGGCATCCTTTGCAGTGTTTTGCCATAACTGTATGCAGCAAGGCAGAGTCTAGTAAGAGGTGAAATCCTAAAGGGCACAAACCTTCCAAATCCCAGTTCATAGGATGATAACTCATGTGTCCTCCAGGCAGTGAACTGTATGGACATAGTGCCAGTGGGAGTATCTTTGGACCAAAGGAGTGCAAGGGTTCCTGAAAGTTTTTGCTACTTTTAATATAAAGATGATATTCATTCTTTCAGATTTTCTAGGAGATTGTAGAAAGTGTAGTTTTTAAATAAAGGGTAGTGCCTTACAGAGTTCTTATTTATAATAATTTCTGTAAAATGCGTTCCTCAGTCACTTAATATAAAAGTCGATCTGCTCTGGAAACAAAATCAGACGGCTTCTTAGTATCTGTAAGGGCTGTAACTTTTTGGCAAGGAAAACACTCCAATCCATACTGAACAGAGACATATAATAACTAAAATATATTCAGATCTCACGGAGAGTAGAAGCAGAGTAAATCCACCTGAAGGTTTTCAAAAGTTTCCTGAGATTTTGGTTCATGGTTGTGTCCCGCCTTTATAGTTTTTCCAGGATAATGTTATTTGCAGCACATGACCTGCAAATAACTTTGGTTGTCCTTCTAATGTTTTACCACCAATAATGATTTAAGTCAGTAACTAATGATTTAGGACAGTAACTACACCAGAAAGAATGGTTTCTTGGAGAAATTTAGCTAATGTTCTCTTGAAATCAATTGACGCTATCAAGTGGTTGTCTCAAGAAAATCAGAGATTATCTGAGTGAAGGGTGCATCCAGAGTTTTTCCATTCTTCTTTTTTGAAACCAGGGTTTAAACATTGATATTTTCTTCAAATCATTTTTATATTTATCCTTCGAGGGATTGCATAGACTTGCTTGCTTGGTATAATGATCTGAAAGAACATTTTTTAGCTTCCATGTGATCTCTTTCTTGCATGAGCCATAACTGTTTTGATGGCCACCTGTATAGGAAATAGAGTACAGCTAAAAGTTTCTTAATTTGTCTATTTTTTCCCTGGGGAATCGTGAGGATGTTATTGTTGGGTTGGTTTTAGTTGGGATTAATTTGTTTATTTTTGATGAAGATTCTGACAGAAACAATTTATACACTTTGTTTCCCAAGTACCCCCTAATCATGTATTACTGCGTACCTGCTCTCTCTCTATTTGTTACTTTCTGATCCTGGCTAATTGATAAGCTCTAGTAAGTGCAATAATTTCTGCCATCTAGGCTGATTTTATCTCAGGTAGAGCATTTATTCTAAACTAGAGCTTAAATTAGTGATGTCCTATCCTGCTTGATAAGCACCAGCTGTGATTTCACTTTTCCATCAACAAATAATAACTCAGGATTTTCAATGGGAGTCTGTAACAGATCTGAGAGAGATATAGAAAAGTTCTTTAGAAGGCTCCCTCTCTCTCTCTTCTGGCGGGGGCAAGTGAGTACCAGAATTCAGGTCATGGCTGTAGTGAATAGTAATGCAAGGCAGAGAATAATAGTCTCCTAACAGGTTAATTGGCTGGCTGAAAGTGTTGCATGTTCTCAGTCAATGGTGATGTCTGTACTGCATGAGGAACCATGAGGTTTAATGGCCCTAAGACAGGGATGATGAGCTTTTGCAACAGGATCAAGGATGAGGTTATAATTTTTTTTTGATTGTTCCTGTGAAGTTGAATTAAAATTCCAAGGGTGTGTTGAGATCACTCATGTACAAGAGGGTTATTTTGGTAGTTAGGGATATCTAGGGAAAGAGGCTGTGTAAGAGCCTTCTCCAAGATGCAGAAGGCCTGTTCATGTTTGGGCTTCCAGAGGAGAGGATTTCTTACTGAAGACTTAGTCAATTCATATTGAAAAGTCTAGACCTTTTCAATTTTAGTATTACAGTCTCTGAAAAATTCATTCATTATTTACAAAATCCAGGTAAACCTAGAAATCCTCTCAATTGTCATTTTATAAGGGATCTAGAATAAGTTAAGAAGCTTTTTAATATATCATGGGAGAATGCTTTTCCTTTCTTAGATAGGTCATGCCCTAAATAACAGACTGGGTTTTGGAAAAACTGTCCCAATTTTTGCTAAAGCTGTGAGCAAGAAAATGGAATCTTATTTACAGGCTTCCATGTTTACTGAACAAAAATTTAAAAAGATCATCTACATATTGTGTTAGAACTGAATCACAGGGTAAATGTAGGTGATTTATTTCTGATTGTGGAACTGGGATAAATAGGAGGGGACGTTAGCAAACCCCTGAGCATGCCTGTCCAGGTATACTGTTGTCCTTCCCAGGTGAAGGCAGAAAGACAGTCATTGCCCTGGTCTGAAGCACACTAAGCAGTGTGCCACAGAGAAGCCAGTGGCTTTCCTTATTATAAAATTTCAGGGGTGGTATCAAAGGACAAGAAAATATTTTTCAGTTAAGGGCCTCAGGCTTCCAGTTAAGGCCTGGGACATAGAGATATCCATGGGTTATTCGAAATACCTACCACCTGTGTGATATGTTTACTCCAAGGAAGAAGCTGAGAAAAGGTGGTGGAATTTCATATAGAAAGAGTAAGCCTCATATCTACCAGGAATTGATGAGGTTGACCATCAATATTTATAGTGAATTCATCTTCACTTTAAGAATAAGGCAAAATAAGGCAAGATATTGGACACGTTTTCCTACCTTGGAGCATCCTTATTGATGTGAACTTTCTGATTTTTCTTCATCTTAATTTTTATTTTGCAAGATGGTACAATCAATTTTATTTTTTGAATCCTTTCTGTTTACAGTGTCTGCAAATGTCCTTGTCAATCAGTGATCAGTTTGGAAATGGGCCACCAGCTGTTTGATCTGCAAGGTCATAAATTTATTTTGGGTTCTGTCTGGTTTTTGTTCTTAAGCCCTTTCAAAATACTTTGCCAGGAGTTGTAGTTCAGGTAAAAAGATTATTTCCAATTATAATTCCTGTTTTTTTTTTTTTCAGTTAGGTCTCTAATATCAGGTTTAACTCCAATGACAAAATAAGATAAAAGAGCTGCTGTTACCTCAGCACCCTCTTTAGCTTCTGAGCGTTGTTTGAAGATATTTTCTAGTGTATCTTGAAAATATGCTATAGTTTGAAGTTTCATCTTTTATCAGCTTATGTGATTGAATTATGGTTCAACAAAATTTTATTGGAAATGTTCAGATATGGTTTATAGGAAACTTTGATCTACATTTTGGCTTTTTTTGGGGGAAGATTCTTAGGTTTATTGTGGAAAGAGAGACCCTGTCTGTTCCATTCTAAGTCAGTGTAATCAACATTTTACATTCAAGATTTAGCCTGAGTTTCTGTCCAACATGAGTACAATTTTGTATAAGTCAGGTAACCCTGGGTCTTATGCATCTAAAAAAATTCTAAGTTCTTCTATGAATAGTTCCTGGTCTTCTCTGAGACTAGGAAAATTTTTAATTATAGTTCTTAATTCAGCTTGGGTCCAAGGTTTAAGTTCTACAGTTTTTGCATACCTGGCTCATAGGAAGAAAGATCTTTAGTGGTAACTGGCATTTTGGAATCTTAGGAGAATCACTGGGAAAGTGTAGGGAGTCTGGACAAGGTGGAGAGAGGAGTTGATAGAGGTATGGGAAAGAGAACAGAAGGTCAAGAGGGAAGCGGGAAAGCTGGAGGACAAAGATGAGAGGATTTACTAGGAAAATGAGTCTGGTTTATTGTTGCTTACATTTGTCAAATTGCTCATTAGCTTTTGCCAAAAAATCTTTTAGTAAAGCAATTTTTAATACACAATGCATTTGTTATCCTCTGCCTACCAATCAAAAATGCTGTTAATTGGTACTAAGTACTCTTTTTCTCCTTTTTTTTTTTTCTAAGATGTCTCTTCAATGAACAGTTTTGTCCATCTCAAACATTTCCCACTGAAGGCCTAAATCATTCTTGGAGAAGTTATGGCATATATAAAGACAGACATAAGAATTAAGGTTATAATGAGAGTACATTTAGGAAGCAAGGGTATTCCCTGGATGAGAAGATTTAGGCTTAGACAACCCTGTAAGAGGTGGCCACAGTTGGTAGAAGAGTGATGCTTATGCACTTTGTGCTTTGTGCATGCACCCTGATGTTTGTCCTGTTCTGAATGCAGACCCAATGATCTGCATCTCCATCAGGCAGAAAACCAGAAAGAACACTTTCTCAAAACCAGGCTCTCAGGACAAAAAAGAGAGAAAGAGAGAGGCAGAGGCAGAGGCAGAGGTAGAGGCAGACAACCTCATTTGGTTTTATTGGTGACTCAAACAAAGTTTGTTCAAATTTACAGAAGTCTGGTGAGAACCTCAACTGTGTGAAACCAGCTGGAATATGTGCTAATAGTGCCTATACCTGTGTTTTACCCTGTGATTCTTTTTCTTATGAAAAGCAACATTTTAGAGAGCATAACACAAAATGAAAGCACTAAAAGAATAAAAGAGATGAAAAGGAAGGTGCTGATTTTATCAAGGATACTAAACAAATGGGAACCAATCACAACACCCAGGTACAAAATGAGAATTAATAGCTGAGGAAAAATATTTAAAGTCCAATGGTGGATCTTCTGCCCTGTTTACATAAAAGACTAAATACAGCACATCTTCCATCCAGTTGGTATTTGTTGGTATTTGTATGTATATTTTTTTCTTCATCATCAATTTTTCCTGCTCTACTGGATCATTCTGATCAGCAAACAAACATGATACTATTTCCTATATTTTAAAAGATCCTCCTTGACTGCACATTACACACACACGTAGAGAGTACCAACCTGTTTTGTTTTTCTCTGCAGAAAAATTTATCAAAATTTATACTCTGTATCCAGCATCCTCTTTCCCTCCTCATTATTTCATGAACCCATTCAGATCAGGCTTCTTTCCACACCACTCCAGCAAAATCACCAGTGACCTCCAGGTTGCTAGACCCAATCTTAAGTCCTCATCTTGCTCCATCTCTCAGGAGGATTTGACCTAGCTGACCACTTCTTCCTTCTTGAAACATTCAACAGAGTAAAAAAAATATTAGTTGTGCTCTATCGCTACTTCATATTGTGAAAGTAATCAAGGCTAGAAATTGAATGGGCAGGGATTCAGTCTAGACAAGGAGTCACATTTCTTAACATTCAAAAATCTCTGGCTTTAGATTTCTTAGGATTCATTGTAACAGCTTCTTCACCAATTAGTCTTTCTTCATTTATACATTCATTCATTTTTACTTTCATTTTCACAAGTACTTATTGAATATTGACTTTTTATTCAATATTGCATTAGAGCCGAAGGTAATAAAATATACATGATATGATGCTCTTTGAAGATTTTTACAAGCCAATTGGAAAGAAAAAACATATGTACACACAAAGCATCCAAGTAAAAGCACAAGACATATGATTACATGTCTAATGACTGGCAGAGTCAAGGTCAATCCATTTCTGGTATGTCTTACAGTTTACTGGTGGATAGAGATAACATTACCTGCATCACAGTACTTCTATGCCTTACATGAGCTATCGTACAACAAAGTACTTTGTATACTTTGAAATGCTACTTAAACATTATCATTAACTGGAAGCAAGAGGAGGGTAGGTGACTCTGCAGAATTGATATGTGCTTCCAGTGGGAAATCATAACACTTCATAATGATTAATTTGAAGCTCTTTAAAACTGACCAATTTAAACTGTGGAGGAAAGGTGGTAAATAGAGAATTTGTAAGTCTCAGAGAGGGCAATGAACTTAACTTCCTCAAACTCCCAACACAAATAAGAACACTTCAAACTCAGGAGCCAGTGAAAGTCCATCCTTTCCTTGAATTATTTTGGAGAAAATGCATTCTTTAAAACTCTCTCATAAAATCAGAGTCAATAGGTTCCATCATTTAGCAAAACCTATTAAGCAAAAGTGCTACTGGTACTGCACTTCTAATTTACTTTCTCTCTTCTAGCATAGAAGGTAGTTTAGTTCCTAATGTGTTCTCCTGGCTAAACTCAGGCCTCCCCTACCTGTTACCTTTCAGATGGCACCTTTTTCCACAGTGTAAATATTTGCAAGAATTATGCCTCTGGAAATTGTCATTACCAGAGAGAACAAGCTATGGGAAACCATTTTCTCTCCATTATCAACAAAGTTCAATTGAATGGTTCTATTTTTTTCTTTCATTTTTAAGAATTGATGGAGGAAAAACACTTAGATTTTAGAAGCAAGAAATTGAAGAAATCTTTTTAATGCTTGAGAAAGTTCAAAGTGGGAAAAGGGTTGGGGCATTTTGACACATACTCTTTAAAAATATTGATTTAAAAAAAAAAATTGACCTGAAAGCATGACAAATGTTTACGGGATACCCAACACAGTATTAAAAAATAATGTCAGAGTGAAAATCTGATGGGCTGCAACCTTAGTGGAAGGAAAGATAAAATACCTTATGTGACCCAGGGGTCCTGAAAATGTCTTATTTTTCCCTTTTTGCCATTTTTGTCTTTCTAATTTTTTATTTACTTAATTGTTCTCATCTAGAAAAGAGGAGGGAGAAGCCATTTCTGCTACTGTTGCCAACAAAACTTTTACTCTCAAATACAAGGAATTTTTTTTTTGTTTAAATTGGAATGAATAAACTTATTAATATTGTACCTTACCCTTTCAGTAATAGAAGTTCAATCAGAGATGATGAATCAGCACTCTCTGGAAACAAAGTGCAGTCATGCCATGCTAAATAGTTTTTCTTGCAGACCTCACAAATGTTCTTTGTGTCCCAGAATGTATTGGTTTCATTAGATGTGCTAATTTAGCAATTCTCTGGTTTGAAGACCATAATTACAACACAATATACAACCTATGTATACAGGGCTTATTGAAAAGTGAGAAACTTTTGCTCTCAATTTATTAACAGCAAATATATACATTTTCCCCCTGCAAATGCTAGTTGTAAATCTGCCTTATGTACCTGAAAGACTGTTATTAGAGTCTTTTATTAATAAACTGAACAATTTCATACAGTGTTAATAAGTTAGTGCTTATCTCTTGCTCTCTTTTACGGTTAAAATGTGCTGGAGAACTGGACAATTTATCTAAGCATGTGGGTAACTAATGTACATGACAGTTTTAATAATTAGGTTCTATCTATCTCTATTTTCGCTGATGAAAAAATGTTATACTTGATTTTCTCATTTTTATAGCTGTATCAGAGTTCAGAGAAAACAAATCAAACACAGTAATATGATAATAGAGCTGAATTATAGAGCATTTTCACTATAAGTGGATTTTTACTGCATTCTGTGTACACTGTGTTTTTGAAACAATTACTAAGACATGAGGAATAAATTAGGTTGTTCTTTTTATCTTTTAGAATACTAATTTTATTTAAGGCACAGCTGCCTGTTTGTAAATGCTTTTTCTTCTGCCACTCAATGTCAAATTTTTCTAAGAACCAGTTGCATACTTACCGCTCTAGGTACTGTGCAAAGAACTTCCTCTTTGTTCTGTCTACTAAGACTCATTGGGGGTGCAGAGGTGCTAGTGGATGCATGTGTATATGTGTGTGCTGCCCTCTACTGGACATGATAAATACTTTGGAGATTTTTTAGTTTTTTTTTTTTCTCTCCCTTTTTCCCTCCCCCAGAGAAAAGAGAAAGGAGAAAGAAAATTTAGGGAGTACTGTATTTCTTATTTTTGTTACTTATAAATTTGAGGGGGAATATAAAATGCATTTATATAGCCCAGGAGTCCCATAATCTAGCACAGCATCTTGTACATGGTAGGTATTCAATAAATGTTTAAATAAAGTGCTTATTGGAACTTTTTTTTTTTCCATGATAGATGAAGTCTGTAGGTATTTAACAACAGAACATTGCCTTAACCTTAGAATCTATAATAGATTCAGGGAAAAAAACCCACAAAGCTTATTAGAGACAAGGCAGGTCTATAGAAGATCCCACATGTGAGTAAACAACTTTCTTTGCAAATTTCAATGTTAATAATTATATATAGTTAGGGATCTGGAAGTAGGATGAAGTGTAGACACTTAGATATCTGTCTGCTAAAATTTTTACCCAAAACTTGAGACAATGAATTTGGCTATGAGTAAAACAAGTTTGTTAAGGAGAGACTACCCTTTCATCAAACATCTTGTATTTTTGGCCATATAGCAAATTTCTCCTCTCTGAAACCCAGCCAACAAACAACAAGTCAGAGGGAAAGCCTTTAAGTGTGTGCTCTAGAACAGCATGGGAGTGATGGCTAATTGCCTAGTAAAATTCATTCGTATCATCAACGTGTTGAAATTTTAGCTGAAGGATGGCTGCCCAGACAGAGACTAAATTTTTCTTGCATCTTGGTATGGCCATCTAGCTCTACCAGTCACCAGCTGGTTCTCACTAATGGAATGAAAATGAAAGTGATGAATGGCACTCAAGACTTTTAGGCAGCTGATGCACCCCTTCTACTCTCTCTTTCTCTTTCCACTGACTGAAGCTGACAATAGCATGGCACAAGATGGAAAGAGCCTGGGAACCTACCTGCTATACTCATAAATTAAAATGCATACTAGTGAAAAAGAAATGGTTTTTGTATTACACCTTCAGGCTTTGTTACAGTAGCTAACATTACTTACCTCACTATACAGAAATATATATATGGTATATTCTTCTAGACTAACTGATATACTATACTATACTATAATACTAATACTAATAATTATTATAAAACTAACATGTACCATATTGTACTATATTATATTATACTGTAATTCTAATAGTATACTAGAATACTAATACTGTACTAATATATTTAGGCAGAAACATATATTTTAGAAAGATGCCTAAATAAAATTCTTAAAACAAGAACAACTTTGCTTGGTTTTCCAGGGGTCGCATGCCCTAGGGGTTTCTAACAGCAGGGTAGCCCTGCACCCCGTACTGGGTGCTTGTGGCTCGAGGAAGGATGGCTGCAGTAGAGCAGAGTTCGAAGACACACAAAATATATGGTATTGGATATACCAGTGCCTTGGTCTGAGTAACAGTGAAGTATCATTTGAAAGTGCTAGTGGCGCCCAGGCATGAAGAAAAATGGGGAAGCTCATGCTCTATTTTTGCATTAATTCATCATGGAAAAGCTTATTTCTACTACCACTATGCAGATGGCTCTCTGCAAAATTAGCATCTTTAGTCTCAATGGACAACATAGCAGTAGTTTTAGAATATCTTTAATTAATAAATTAGCTAATTAATCATGTTCATTCATCTTCATTCATTTTGTAGTGAGTGAAGATATTTGACTCCATATTTTAATAAACATGATTTCGTGAGAAAACCTGATGGTGCGCTTTGCTGAATGTGGTTTTAATGTCTCAGAGATGTCTTAACCGGTGCCACATGCAAAAAAACATCTAATAATGAGGTAGATTGTAATTGAGTTCTGATACATGCGCTTTAATTCCTGTTATCACCATCCTATTTTCATAAATGATCTTTGCATTTTTTAATGGAAAAAGTGTATGTAAAAAATCACTTATTGGGTTAGGAGGTACCAAAGATATTGTGCTTCTCTTCCTTTTCTTGTTTGCATTTTAACGTACATTTTCCCAGGGGTTCTTGAGCAAGATCATGTTTATTAATCCAATAAAGGAGTACATATAATGATGATCATTTACTCCTCACCTATAAGAAATAGGTATTTATTTTGTTGGTACAATGAAGTTTATAGTTTTATAGGGTCTGCAGTGTCAAAAAATAAAAAGAACATGGTGATGTGAATCCATGCTCCCAGAGTCTTTGGCCTTTACACAGCTTTGTGAAATTCTCCTCCTATTTGAATTTCCATTTTCTGGCCTCCTAAAATGTGTTTTGTTGGAGTTTTGCCTTATCAAATACTGCTTGAAATAAACTGACCAATTGTTGTATCAGAGGGATCTTTTTTCTCACTTGGAGATGGGAATTATCATGTGTTATAATAAGATTTGACCTGTAGACTCAGATGGAAATGCATTCATGTTGCTTTGTTGTAGTTGTGCCTGGAGGCAAGGCTGTAAACTAGATAACCTCCTGAGGATTTCTAAACTCCATAATTCCACAATACTAATCTTTTTCAGTGAATCCAACTTTTTTATTTCTCCTTTGAATATACTACTACTCTGTGTTTGAAAATATGCTTCTCTTTGTTCTTGAGATGTCAGAATTATTATCAAAGAACAAAGTGGAAATTTTCAAGAAGTTTGTGAGCATGAAGTCCACTTTATTTTTCTGAAAGAAAGTGGGGAAGATGGAACAGGTCTGTGTTTTCCAAATTGTATTTCAATTCGATTTAATTCAGTAAACAAGTACTGAGTGTCTATTTGGCAAGTACCATGGTACAAAAATGAGGAAACAGGGTCTGGTTTATTTCACAGACTTGTTGTAAAGATACAATGAGATCACAAATATGCACAGAACCTGGCAGGTATATAGCCCTCAATAAATAGTAGTAATTATTATCAGTATTAGGAAGCTCCTGGACAACTTGAAAGCTTTTGAACTGTAATATTTTTTCAATGACAAGTTCTCAGTATCTGTAGAGTGTTGTTCTGAATGGTATTGCATGGAAGGTAATGTTGTGAGTCTCTAGCAGATCTGGATTTGAATTCTATTTATATCCTCAGTACATCACTCAATGTCTCCTGATTTAGGACTGTCAGCTTTCTGAGTAAAGTAACTAGCTTATGGCAGGCTCGCAGTAAGAGGAAATGATGGTTGTGATGTTGATGCTCTAGATGTCATAGGCTGCATCCTCTGCAAAGTAGAGCCTGAATCAGAGCCTTGGATGTAGGTAGATGACTTGGGAAGTGAGTCCAGGGAATAGGAGTGAGGGGCTAGGAAAATGGAATAGGGAAGGAGGGAAACTGATATAAGTAACTAAGTTGGCCACTGCTACATGTGACATATTCACTCTTGTCAAAGACCTTCTGGAAAGCCTTATGAAATATATCTCAAAATTATCCAAAAAGGGGAGTGTATTAGTCAAGGTTCTTTAGAGAAAGAGAACCAATAGGCTATGAAAGGAGATTGAATATGAGGGATTGGCTGCCCCTGATTACAGTGCTTGAGAATTCCCATGATCTGTTGTTCTCTGCAAGCTGGAGACCTAGGAAAGCCAATGATGTAATTCTGGTCTCACCAGGGGAGCTGATAATGTAAATCCTAGCCTGAGGGCAGGAGCAGATGATGTGAGATGTCCCAGCTCAGCAGTGAGACAAGAAAAAGGTGAATTCCTTTTTCTTTGGCCTTTTTTTTTTTTTTTTTCTATTCAGGCCAAGAATGGATTGGATGATGCTCATCCACATTACAGAGGGCAGTCTGCTTAACTGAGTTCACCAATTCAAATACTGATCTCATCTGGAAACACATTCACAGAAACACCCAGAAATAATGTTTAATCTGAGCAAGGCTAGCTCTGTTGAGTTGGCATCTAAAATTAACCATCACAGGAAGTATTTATTCTGTGACTCTAGGCAGTGATGGGCAGGAATGGAGCAGTGTGGGGCTCTCAGGCTGCACCTGAGTGAAGCTGATTGCTCAGAAAACAAGTTGTCAGGGTGGCTCAAGAGAGGGGTGGAATTGAAAGAATATGGAATGGTGAGTAGAGATGTCTGTGGGCTGGAGGGTGTCCAAGAAAAGAAATAAGGTCATCACACTGCATATTAGTTGGGAAGAGACATATACCTGCAAAGTATAAAATGCATTTAGAGGAATTAATAAACTCAATTTCAAGTGAGAGTTCAAGGATCTGGTCATGGTTTCATTTGTTCCTCCTGCACATTTTTTGAACCCCATTCTCATATTACACCAGTTGTTGGGGTTTGGGGAAATAAAATGAACGTAGAAGTTCTCAACCTTGAAACGTAATAAAAAAAACTGCTGGAGTAGATCATTTTTGCTGTCTCTTCCTACTTTCTAATATTGTGTAAACTGTTCTCCTAAAATAGAACTTTGAGAACAGAACTTCTCAGATTTAGGTTGGTCAGCAAATCTTTAGGGGAGGAAAATGAAATATAGATGTCTTGAATTGTAGCTCTATTCAGATAAGGGTCCTCTTTACAAATTTTTTGAACCAAAAGATTATTTAATCTTTACCAATTGGTGGGAAATGATTTTAAAAAGAGAAAGAGAGATGCCTTCTATTCTCCTTCCTCTGTAACTATTAGAATTCACATTTATAGCAACTTTTTTCTTCTGCAGAAGAAAACCTTTATTTACCTATAAGAAAAGTCAGTGTAATACTAGGCTTCACAGGTTTTCCAGTAAGCTACTATAAAGGACTTCTATATTTTTATAGTCTGCAAGTGTGAGAGCAGAAACTTTGGGTATCAGAAGCGGCACTCGCAATAAAGGAAGATTTGAGACTGTCACCCAAATACCATTCAACTTTGCTTTAAATATTATATAAAAGGAACGAAGATTCACTAATAAGATATGCCTATTGTTTTAAAAAAATCTATTTAAATATATAATTATATACCTATGAGTAGACAGCATATGTAGCCTAAACAATGAAAAAGTCATGGTCTTATATTACTTGGGAAGAATTTTAAAGTGATAGGTCTTTATTATTTAGTGAGACTGTAAAGACTAAAGATTGGCCAAAAATAGATTCCAATTTCCTCTAAATGTCTATAGTTTATAAGAAGGCCTACCATAATAATATTACTTAATATTTTAGAGATTCTCTTTTAAAATATATTTAAAAATTTTCACTCATAGATCTACTTTGACTAATGGAAGGATTAAGCTATCAAAAAAGATGGGTTTAAATTCTTAATTGGGTAGAAAAATTAAAAATCTATAGTTGTATTATGACAAACTGATAGAACATGCTTAACTTTAGCATTAGGAAGGTTCATTTTCCTCTATTACCAGACATCTTTTGTCTTCTCCAAATTACTAGAATGTCTGTGCAAAACTCAGAAATTCAGAAGATGAAATATTGAGATGTCTTTTTTATTGTTGTTCTGTTGACTTGAGAATGAGAAACAGTTTTCTGATCTTCGCAATAATGAGTCAGAGTCCTTATTTTAAGAAACTAAAGTGAAGTGTTTAAAAAAAAATGCCAGGTGAATTAATGCCATTTGCAGAGTTAATCAGTAATGCCTGTGTTGGCACAGAATTGTTATTTGATCTCTTTTAACTGAAATAATTGGTCACGTCCAACAACAGACTTGAAAGATTTTTAAGGTCGAAATGAAAAAAGACAAACATTGTTTACATATTACATAACCATTGGGAATGAATTTTCCACTGTATTGACTAAATGACCTAATTAAGAGCTACATTTAGCGTCTGTCTACATAGGGTGACCTTCCAAGCATAGCCTGCACACAGAGTGGAAGGCCGGTGCCCCAAGACATCTATTTTGTGTGAGGATTGCTAGCTTCTTTCCTTTAATGTTGCTAGTTGTGTCTAAGCCTGTGCACTCCTTTTATTTCAGAAACATTGCTGCTTGTTATATATCTTTATACACCTGGGAAATGACATTTTTAAGACTAAAAATGATACTTCTTCGGGAGCTTAAGATTGGTCAAAAAACCTTTCATCTCCTATAATTTTGAAGTACAGCCTGAGTAAACTTTTGACCTCATTTCAAAGGCTATGTCTCTATCAGTCAATCATGTGGGGATAGCAAATGAAATATTTAGGTAGTGTTTTTAGAGAATTCCATTTATTTGGATAATCCTTATCTCCTCCTTCAAACAAAACATCTGAAAAACGAATGCATATGTTCTCTTAAATTGGGCGAATTTGAAAGTTAAGCCATATACTTTTAAAGTGAACTGGTAGTTTCAAAGAAGTACAGTATTATGTTTTCCTCTGGCACTACTTGTGGAGGTTTCATATCCCTTCAGACCCATGTGTACGTGTCAGGAATTGGTGAGCAGTTTATTGTTATCAATCTCTTGGAAAGATTCATTAATTTTATAATACAACATCTCTTTCCGGTGAATGGTTCCACAAACTGGGAGCTTTGTTCATCCTGAGCCTGTTTGGCAGGCCGCAGGATTCTTTGGGGATAGAGTTTAGTAGGATGAGACTGTTACCATTTTAAATAAGCCACGCATCTGTTCATGCAGTCTCATCAGTAAAGCAACTAATAAACCATTCTCAACAAAACCTATAAAAAGGCTCTCCTCCCCATCCTGTGCTGGAGCATAATCTTCCCCCAAATCAACACTTGTTAAGGCCCAAGAAAATAGTGTAAGTAAATTATCATAGCTTAATCAGTCAGATCATGAAAGAAGAATGAGAAAAAGATGCCTGAGCTAAGGGATCCGGCAAATCTGGGTTCAAATCCTAAATCTAGGAAATGCTATTCAATCTCCTTGAACTTCAGTTTCCCCATCAGTAAAATGGGAAAACAGTGCCTTCCTCATAGAACTGACATAATAATTGCATGAGATAATATATGTCAAGGGTGAATGAACCATTATTGGTTGCTATTCAGTCATCAGTTTTATCAGTTAGAATACTTTGTGTTTCAGATAATGAAACCCCAACTCAAATTAATATAGGAAAGAAGCATGAGTACCACACAAATTGATTAAATACTAAACCAGATTATATTAAGAGCTTGTTACATGCTTCTAGAATGGAAACCAGACTTATCTGCATATAGCCAGACCACAGGAAACCTATAGGAAGGTTCTTGCCGAGATTACTAACAGCGTCTTTCCTATGCTTTTATTGCTGCATACCCATACCCTGAGAGGAAAACAGAGATAAACCCAATTTCTCAAACACTCAGGGTCTTATTCTCTGATTATGAGAGAAGACCATGCCTGTCTGTAGGGCATTATTACTTCTCTAATAAAATTTCCTTATGTCTTTAACTTTGGCCAGTACTTGAATTCTTTCCCACACAGAGTCAGGGACCCTCTCTCACCTGATGTAGGGCTTGATTCCCCACCCTGCATGAAAATAGCTTAATAAGATTCTCCCTGGGCTAACTCCTTTTGCAAGATGATTCCTCTAGTTTTAGGGATCATATCTGAGAAATGTCAGAACAGAAAAAGGGGCTTTTTAGTCTTTATATTCACTGCAATTGTTTAGAAACCTTTTTCAGGAGCCAGCTACCACCCTCATTAGTGACTTGGTTACAGTTGTGTCTCATGCCCATACTCCCTGCTCTGTAGTCACTGGGAAAAGAAATGGAATTATGATGAGTATAAACCAATTGTAATTTGTCCCCTCAGCCTGGGGTCTAGAGGTGGGGCAGGGGTCTACTTCCTTTGAGGTGCCTGGGCATGCCTACCTGATTGAAGTCTAGGTACTGTTAGCAAGATTTAAAGTGAGAAATAGCTGTTGCACAGGCAATCAACAGTGTCTGCTACACAGGTATTATCTTAAACTCCACCATAGACTTCTGATGGTATCAAATACTGAGAGGACACAAAGATTGCTTTCATAAGGTATAAGGAATGAGTTGGAGTAGACAAGAGATTCAAAGCAAACCCTAATGAAGTCTTATATAACATAGAGCAGTGCTACTCAACCTTGAATGGATATACAAATCACTTCCAGATCTTACTAAAATGTAGAGTCTGATACAGTAGGTCTAGAGTGGGACCAAAATTGGCATTCCTAACAAGTTTCCAAGTGATGCTGATACTGCTGGTGTGAAAGCTACACTTTGAGCAACAAGGGCCTATACTGTATGTGATGCTAGATGTGTAGGAATAATGTAAGCTGGATCTTTCTGGAGTGCTTCCCACAGGTGGCAGGATACTGTATAGGTCCTAATGCTTGTAGGATTTTGGTAGACCGAGGGGATAAACTATAGTAAGATTTGGCATCTCTTATGAAAACATTTTTGTTAAATTGATAATACAAAAAAAAAATAATGTGGCTATTCAGATACCATGAAAGTATAAATTTTCAGGACTAGAGAGCAAGCATACTGTATAGGAAAACTATGGCTCTTAGGATTACTTGCTCTTCTTTCAATCTTAATGTCTGAAAAAAGAAAAAAAGACATAGTGATAATACACCTGCATCCCAGAACAGAATTGCAAGGTAAATGAACTCAGCCAGAATTTTGAGATATTTTCACAAACAGGAGTGAGCCTTAATCTAAATATAAATAATTAACTTCTTTGATTTTTTTTAATATTCCTTGTACCTCAAAAAAACAAAACAATACCAATAGCTTAATGGTTGTACTTTTTCTTTCTTAATGTTATTTGTTTTGTGAGTAATTTAGATGAGTCATTTCTTAAAAAATGAAGAGTGCAATGAGGGAAATTAAAAACAAACAGTGGGTGAGTTCTTAAACATAACTTCCTTTTAAAAAGGGCAATTACAGTAGTCAGTGTGGAGCAGTCAGTAGGACCAGTGAGGCTGACACATAGATGTTCCTGAGTTATAAGTATGTGGTTTTTCTTTTAGGAGTGTAACTGAAGATTCCCTCCAATCTCCAGAACAATAATGCTGTGAGAGATTAAAGGTAGAAAATACAGTCATGGAATATCATATCATTGATTACACAGCTAATTTGTAGACTGTTGCTTTAAAAGTGTTTCTGTCTCCCCTGTGAAGGCCAGGAGACTGCTGTTTAGGAATATTTGTTTCCTTTTTTTTATGGATTAAAATGAGCAGGAATGGGAAATAAAAAAAAAAATAGAAGGGATTCTCCAAATCCTGCATTAGGTGGCTTATACTTGGAACACCGTGTTTTACTATTATGCAGTGTTGTTGATCGAATAAAAAAAAAATAGTAGGAGTAGATTATCAAAATAAATTAAGTTCGGAGATGGGGCTGCTAGCTCTGACATAATGAATTAACTGTCTGGTTCTGATTTTCCTGACTTGTAAATGGGAGAGTTGAAGTTGATAGCGTTTACCAAACCTGCTGAGCATCACAGTAATCTGTGTTCGTTAAAGCACAAATTCTTTGGACCTACTTGACCTCCGCTGAATTAGAATTCCCAGGGAACCCAGGGAATATGCATTTTTAAAAGGCTCTGGGTTGATTCTCACATAGCCCTCTCTCCCCAAGTCAGAGGACCTGCACATTTGGAAACTATTGTGCTAGAAAATTTAAGATCCAGTCCATACCCAAATCCTGTGATTTTAATGCAACAGTTAGAGTGGTGATTTATAAATAGAGAATGATGAGAAGGGAAATAATTTGGATAACCACACAATAGCATTTTTAGATGATTCGTTTACTGTGAAATGGTTTTTACAGTGACTGGGCTCCCAGGATTCTGCCTCAATCTTGCTGTAGTTTCAACTTTGCCTTTGGGAATGCCCACCCATCAATGCAAAGCTGAACTGGAGGCAGAGACAAGGAGAGAAACCACAGATCCTGGTCTGCATTTATTTTCAGCACAATTAAAAACAATAGGTTTTCCCAGTTAACATTTGGTAAAGCTCACAAGAGATTGATTGTTGTTTTGTTTATTGCTTTGTGAAACTTGGGTAGAAGAAATGTGTTTTGATGAAAGTGTTGTCTTAAATCTCCAAATGTGAAATTGCATAATGGTTTATTCATCAGTGTTGGCTTTAACGCACTTTGTGGTCAACTGAGGGCCACTGGGAGCAGGCACTCTTCCTGTGTCTACTCCTCATTAGCTGCTGTGCGTGTATTAAGATTCTTAAAAGGATGGAGTCATTCTTAAAAGGATGACACGTTATTGTTGGAGTTTTGTATTTTGGTGGTGGTTTTATCATTTTGTGGAAATACATACAAATCTTATCAGGTAGATGGCCTTTCTCTTTTATTGTGCCATTAAATAAGGCCGATCCCCAGTTCACAGAGCTGGTACCTGGATGCAAGGAGTTTTGTTGTCCTGGCTGGCTTGTATATTTGTGCCAATCATCCTGCCTACCCCGCCCCCCGACATTTCCCAGTTGTGTTAGCACCTTTCACCTCTAATTCATGCCTATATTTACCTGGCTCCTGGCCATCTGCCTGTGTCTTCCACTCTTAGTCTTGATTTAGAGTCGAATTTTGAGTGTTATTTTGTCCCTCTTTCATAGACCCGGATTGTATTTGCTTTCTTAATGTTTCTGCTAATTCAGGTAACCATCTGCCAATGAAAATTCCAGCCACTAATATTACATTCCTGATTCATCTGTCTATCCTTTTCGCACCCTCCTAACATTTTTCTCTGTGCCTGCATACTAGACTGTCGCATGCATGGCACAAAGTGTATTTGTCCTATCTAAGGCCTATAACAGCATGATGGAGCTAAGAGTATAATTTCAACATGTAGAGGAATCACCTGAGGATCTTATTAAAATGCAGGTTCTAATTTGGTAGATGAGGGATGGGCATTTCTAACAAGCTCCTGGGTGATGCAATGCTGATGGTCTGTGGACCACATTTTTTATAGCAAGAGTATAACCACCTCCTGAGGCAGTATAACACAGAGCAGGGGTTTCAGCCTCTACTCTATTGATAGGTTGGGCCAGATAATTCTTCATTTTGGGAGGCTATTCTATGCATTATAGAATGTTTAGCGATTTCCCTGGTCTCTACCTACTAGATGCTAGTAGTGTTCTCCCACTAGATGCTAGTAGTGTTCTCTCTTTCTTGTCATGATCATCAGAATTGTATATCTTCAGACATTGCCAAACATACCCCCAAGGTTAAAATCACCCATGGGTGCGAACCACTGGTGTAGAGGGTATTACTAAAGGTTCTGGATTAGAATGCTTCCATTCAGGTTCTGGCTCACCAATTTACTGAATGAATGGCCATGGACAATTTATTTAATTAATTTTTCTGTGCCTTAGTTTTCTCCTCTATAAATTGGGGATGATAATAGTATTTACATTATTCATAGAGTTGTTGAGAGGATTGTGATGAAATATCCATGAAGTGCTTAGAACTATATGCATGTGCATATCAGGAAATTAATAAATGTTAGCAAATATTATCAACATTTTGCTCTGCACTGGCCTTTTCATTAAAGGATGCTAATTTACTGTCTATGAATGTACTTTGATCAATCAAAAGAACATAAATTTTACATATACTTGAATTAAGACAATGTAGTTTATTTACTTATCCAGATTAATACTGGAAAAACAACTCATTAAACATACATGTTAGCATTTTGTATTGACTTCATTTAGTTAATCATGATTCTGTATTCGCCACCTAATTAATGCCACTCGAATCTCATTATAGCAAGGGGGATGGACAGCATGTCTCTGCATCTGACTTCTACCTAACACAATAATGGCTAATCTAATCACCATACAATCCAAGGAATTCTGAGACTTTGGATAATTGCCCTCCAGTTTCCCATTCTTCTCTCAGAGCTTACTGTGTACATCCCTTCTGGTTGCAATATAAATATAATAATATTTTCCATGTTGACAGAGATATAACTTGATTTAGTTATTCATGTTTCTGTATTTAACACCTAATTAAAGTGACCTTTTTGCCTGGTAGGGTTCTTAGGAAATCTTTCCTTTCGTTATCAATACTTGCTAGAATGGAAAATGGTTTACTTTAGAGAACACTCTTAAGCATGATTTTTGATTTTTTTTAAATCATATGCTACTCCCTGACCTTTCACAGAACTTTATGAGTAAGATTTCTTTAGAATTCACAGGTCTCTATAAAGCAGCTAAGTTTATGGGACAAGAAAGTACTGTGCGTCAAAGGAAATACTCAGGGCATTTCTACATGGTGATAGAACAGGTGGTCGTTTCAGTGGGAAAAAGCCCACTAGTACTTGATTTTATGTAGATTGAAAACAAAAGGATGAAGAGGTAAAATTTTAAGTTGTTGGCTGAATTTTTCACTCAGTGTCACTGCATTGGATCTCTAAGCAAAAATGAAGTAAGATTAATAGCAATTTTATTTGTTATCCAACCATAATCACATGTTGCCTATGGTAGTTGAGTGCTTAGTGTGTGCTCTGTGCTGCATTAGGCACATGATATAAATTATCTTGAGTTGATTTGAATTATCTTGATCCTTATTACAAAACAATATGTACTTTTTCCCTTTCCTCATTTTATATTTCAGTAAATGGAGGTCTCAGGAGATAGAGTTATCTTGCCCAAGGTCACAGGGCTAGTAAGTGATGGGTCAACATTAGGGCTGAGGGATTTAGACTTAAGAGCTCTTTCTCACTTAATTCACATAAGAAACAAATACATATATTCTGCTTGGCTATCATTGGCTCACTGCTGAATTTTATTATTTGTTTACATTTTGAAGACATTTCTAATATCTTGACTTCTTGAGAGTACTTATCTTCCTCTAATAGTATACTGCATCTGCTCTCTGTTTTCATTTTCATAGCAAGAGAAGACCAATTTGCTGCTCTACCATTTTCTTTCTCTTATTAAAATGACTGTAAATTCAGAGCTAGTGAAAAGTGTTAGATTGATAGCACAGCTCTAGGAAGCCACAGAAAGGAAGAGTAAACCTTTCCCTTGTTTCCTGCCAATAATCTCTGACCAAAACCTGGAAGGTGCATTTTTAGAAAGGGCAGACTAATTCGTGGTCTGAGACAGTCACTCTAAAATTTCCTGGAAAGCCCCAGTTAGGGAGCAAAAGTATACACTAAAGTAAAGAGGAGTTTAATTCTTTAGAGTTCTAATGATTAAAAGAGAAAACACCTTTGGAAAAAGAGAATTTATATTTATTAATAACCTTTAAATTATTAGGAAGGATGAATTCCTTTTAATCTTATGGTAAAGTCATGACATAAAGTTAATTTCTTAATAATCCACAGGAATTAACCAGAATGGAGAGCCATCCTCAAAAGAATGTGATTTTGAAACTGATTGTAAGAAGTGGAAATGTTTGAACTGAATAAGATATTGAGTGGTCTATCATGTTTATTCTAAAATATTTAAAGAGCTATTATATTATTAATAATGTTATTAATATTATCTACTCTTTATTTTTATTTTAAAATGTTTTTATTATATACTTTACATTGAATATTTTAGAAAAGAACATAATTCCAGTGATTTCAAAATGCAATTTTCCTAGATTCAATAAATATCTTTTATAATTATACTCAGTCAATATCTAGAAATGTATGTACACACTAAGTCAGCTAACAAATAAAATAAGAAAAATAAACATATAAACTGTAAATATCAGTTATGAGGAACATGCATGATTAGTTAAGTTACATTTACAAATGTAAATATGATTCACATTTGTTTCAATCATATATACATCTACTTCAAGAGTTAAATTAAACTGCTGATGCTAGCAACTTAAAACTATGATCTTTGTTACCTTTAAAAAATTCAGTGTAATACAAAGAAATTCAAAGAGAAACTTTCAGGACCCTTGATCAGAGGCTTTTGATACTAGTGATACCCTGGTATGTATGAAAGTTCAAATAAGGCTAAGAAATTTATTTCCCGTTGAAGGTGCAATCAAAGACATAAGTGAACTAAGTATTCTATACACTAGCTAGCCATCAAGAAAGGACTCATGTGAGTAACTAACCATGTTTAAAAAGCCTTAGCCAGTATTAGAAAAACAAAACATTTAGAGTAATATTTATAAATATAAGCTTTTTGTCCTCTATACATAATCATCTTTGAAAGACTGAAAGTGAGTTCCAATTGTGTTTTTTTTTTTGAGAAGTGGCAGGTGCACATGGTATGATCTACCAATTTACCTTCTCAAAGTATTTGGAAGCAGTTGGACGTGGCTTGATTGAAAGAGAATCTGGTGGCCAGTTTGCTGGGCAGACTTTTACATGGACTTTCACAAACTGGAATGCTTTCATCAGGGGGAGGGGCTCTTCCATGCTTTCACCCATGAGGAGATCATCGATACTCAAATGCTTGATGACTTCTTGGGAGTCAATTATGAAGAGATCTCTTAGTGCAAGACCAGAACCTAAAAGCACACAGGTAATCTCAAGAAATCTGTTTAGTCAAATCTGACAAGAGTGTGATGTTATGTGGCCCAAACCACCATGCTTCCTCGGTATGTTTATCCAGGCAAGGTGACTGAAGAGAAAGTCCACTGAAACTGCAACAACTTTACAATTCACATCAGGAAATGCATTGGCTTTGTCACTAAAAGCAATAATTTCTGTAGGAGAAATACGGGTAAAATCCAAAGGATAGAAAAAGAGCATCAAATATTTTTCCTTAACGTCATCAAGACTTAGTTATTTGAACTCTTGATTGACAGTGGCTGTATCCTTAAAATAGGGCACCAGCAAGAACATGGTAGGAGGAACTGGGGCCAAAGGCAAATTTTGCTTGACTGGAACCAGACCACAATACATTGGTCAAGCATGTTCTTCAAGAAGCAGCAGGCTTAAGGGCTGCAGAGGCAGATGCCCCAAGGAATGGTACTCACCCGTCAGGCAACTGAAGCCGAGAGCAACCTTGCTACCATAGCTGCCATCTTCAGTGCACTCAGGAGCCACTGAGAAGACCAAGAGCAGAGGAGGCAGTATCTATCCTTTATTGATACCTCTAGGTGTTAGGTGCATTGCACACATCTCATGTAATTCCCACAGCAACCTGAAGCTTTATGTACTATTATCAGCACCATTTTAAAGATAAGGGAATAGATTACAATGGTGGTTCATGGTAGAGTCAGGACTTCATCCAGTTCCACCTACCTTTAGTGCCCTTTCTCTCAACCACAAGGCATAGTCCTCTTTGTGAATGAGGGCTTAGCCACATTCAGCTTTTGAGAACAGATCCATTACTAACAGGTTAAAGTTTCAAGGTGGCACATACAGACTCAGTATATCTAAATTTAAAGTAAGTAGATTTGAAATTATCTATTTTTTTTCTATGTTAAAGAATTTAGAATTTATTTAGCAATTAGCCGTGGAGATGGTTTTCAGCCGTGGAGATGGATTTGAAGAAGGTAGGGAAAATAAGTTTATTATCTCATTAGAAGATTGTTATAATAGTCCAGGCAAAAGTTGACTGAGACTGAACTTTGAGCAGATGATGGGGGAGGGGATAGAGTATAGCAAACAGATTCCAGAGCTATGTGAATGGTAGGTAGGCGAAACTAGTGATCAGCTGGATATGGTGGGTGAGGTAGAAGAGTCAGGGATGCTTCTGAGGGTTCAGCTAAGGTGACTGAGTGCCTGGTGACACTATTAACCTGGATAGGTTAGGTAGGTTATAAAAGAGAGACTGATCTGGGGTCATAGGAAGGGAAGTAATGGATTTTGTTTTACACTTGCAGAGTTTGAAGTGGCTGTGCCACATCAAGGCAGAGATATACCTTGGGCAGTTAGAAACGAGTTTAAAGTTCAAAGGAAAGTTCAGAGCTAGAGAATGAGTGTGGGCCCTTCTGTTGGAGCTGTGGGAGTGGATGGAAACTCACAGGGAGGCATGAAGAGTGAGAGGAATAGAGCACCAAGGACTGTTAACAGAGTCATCATGTCTGTTCCGGCCATTTAGCAGGTGGTTGCTAGTGGAGAAGCACCACAAAGAGAAAATTAAATAATCAAGCCTCAAATCACAAGAGAACATGTTTTTTTTTTTTTTTTTTTGAGATTGTCTGCTAAATAAAGCAATTTGTGTGCAGCTGAACATTTTCAGTTTTCTCATACAAAAGGTTCCCAATAGGGTAGAAGCAGGAGAACTGGTTTCAGGAACTATGATTGAGGTTGGTATTCTTAGGGCCTCTTCTCCCACTCCCTTCCATGCCCCTTTACCCCAGTGATCTGAGAATTAACCCCTTTTTTCAAAATTATGATTTGCCAACATTCTTATGTTCTAAAGAATTTCTCTGTGTTAATGACACACCATCTTTGAAGTGTGATAAGACACATCAGGGAGGCATCAAATTGGTATTTGTTTCTATAAGGGGCTAAAACCATTTTTCTTCCTTTGTATCTTTTTAAACATTTTCCTTCAACTGCAGGTAGAATGGTAAAAAGACCATCTCACGTGTTTTCTCCCTTCTATTTCTTGACAAGCTGTGTGACCTTGTAGAAGGCACATTAACTATCTGTGACTCAACTTTCTTTATCTTGAAAATACAGAAATCAGACTATATTTTTTTGGAGATATCTTTCAGCTCAAAAGTTTCATGATTTCATAATTCAAACCCTGCACATAAATGACGTTTAAATGTCATTGGTTAGATCACCAAAAGGCTAATAATTGTATAATCAGTGAAAGATCAAAAACCATTGAAATAAGTTCTTTAAAGATGGAAAAAGTCCTTTTTATAGAAATGAGTAAGACATTGTTTTCTTTTGTGAGGTCGAAATCTCCATTTTGGAGTGAGCTCTAATTAAATTAAATCCTGAAAAATTTAGACAAGACTTATAGAAGACCCCTTCCTTCCCCAACTCATTCTATAGGTTATGAGATAATAGAACTTTTTTTTTTTTTTTTTTGGAAATGTAAAGACTTTTAAGAGAGGTGAATAACTATGGCCTTAGTCAACTCAAGCTGCTCTAACAAAATGCCATAGTCTGAATGGCATAAACAACACATTTATCTCTCATAGTTCTGGGGGCTGGGAGTCAGGAATCAGGATGTCAGCATGGTCAGGTTTTGGTGAGGTCCCTCTTCCTGGCTTGTAGGTAGCCACTATGTTACTGTGTCCTCAGTGGCAGAGAGAAAGAGCAAGCTCACTAATCTCTCCTTATAAGGGCACTAATCCCATCATGGGGATATGGACCCCACCCTCATGACCTTATCTAAACCTTATTTCTAAGGACTCTACCCTCAGATATCATCACATTGGCATTTAGGGCTTTCACATATAAATTTCTGGGTGAGAGGGAACATACACATTTAATCCATAGCAACTATCTTGCTGAGGAAGCTGTAGCTTTAAGCTACAACTTAAAGTGGGTAAACCTAGTTTACGGAGTCTGCTTTGACAAAGAAGGACAGGGAGATCAGATTAGCCTGTGTAGGTGTTATTCTAAAGCAACTGAAGCGATATCAGTTGAGAGATAGACCAGATCATGGTTGATGGAGAAGACAAATTGTCCTAGGAGGACAGATATGGCAAAAGGCACTGAAGTAATGAAGTCAAAGGAAGTCAAATCAAGGAGTCAGTAATGAAGAGAATCATGGGCAAGTCGAGAAGCAAGATATGAGAAATAAGTGGTGCAGGGTAAAGGCTTATGTTCCATTAGACCCCAGCTACCTGTTCTAACAGTTGTGAGAAGCCAGGTGGAACCAGACACTGGAAGATAAACTGCCTTTAGTCTCTGGGCATCCTCAGTCTAGGGAGAGGACACTACTGAGAAACTGGGAGGGCTTGTTCTCCCGAAGACTTTAGAAATAAATTGGACCAAAGTTCTGTAATGTTGCATCAAGATGTATCTGTGTATTATGGCACCTTTACTTTCTATTTATTTCAGTGGACTTGGAAATAGACCCTCAGATCAGTCCTGTCTCCCATGCCATCACTGCCTCCTCCCACCTTGGGTGAGTCATCTTTCCAGAACAGTGACAGCCATCACCAAAGTTGAGAACTCAGTGTGACAAAAGGGCTGTTTTCACAGTTCTCAGGCAACATAATATAAAAGTTCACTACATCAGGCACATCATTTTAATCACTGGGGTCAAAAGAACCTCTATATGTGACAAGTAGCTGCCCCTTTAGTTAACTTCCTCCTTCTGATTGGCAAGCAGAACACTACCACACAGATGCTCACTTCACTATTTCATTTCTCTAGCTTTGTCTCCATCAGTTGGAAATAAGGGTCTTTTGTATTAAAATAATATATGGTAAAGAAGCCAAGGCTCACTCTTAATACAAAGGTAAGAATGAGCAATGGCATCAGAATTTCTAAGCTTGCTGATGAGTACATTCCTTTAGTTTATGTCAGTTGAGCACCTATACTCTGTGTGCCTGGCGCTGTTTCCCTAGGCACTGAAGGGTCCAAGAATGAAGAGGCAGACCAAGCTTGGCTCTGTTAGAGCCTATATTTTGGTAAATAAACAAAATACAGATAGCAAAATATCCAATAGTGACAGTCCTATACAAAGAACCAAATGGGGGATGTCATAAAGCATGACTAATTCATTTAGGTGTCCAGAAGGGCCTCCCAAGAAGATGACATTATCACTGAGATCTGAATGATGAGAGGCAGCCATGTGCAGTTCTGGGAACGAACATTCCAAGTACAGCAGAGTTGGCTCGAAGGCCCTAAGGCAGCTCTAAAATTGGCGTGTCAGGCTGCAGTTTAGTGACAACGGAGTTGAGAAGCAGCATATGACTTCTCAGAGAAAGATAGGAGCCAGACATAAGGAATTTGAAATTTATTCTAAGTGTATTGGGAAATCATTGCAAGGTTTTAAGCAGGGAAAAGATTTTATCAATATACTGTTTAAAAAGATCAGTCTGGCTGTTCTGTACAAAATGGATTGTATAAGAACAAGAGTGTGAAAAAGTAGTTCAGTTAGGAAGTTATTGCTATTACCCACCATGAGAGGCTGTGGTGGCTTAGATCAGGGTGACGGGGTGGAGCTGGAGAGAAGTGGATGTATGTAGGATTTATCTGGAAATAGAAATGACAATGAGTTATTTCCATGTGGGCAAAGAGTGAGAAAGGAAGAATAAAGGGTAATTCTCAGACTTTGGGGGTGAGCAACTAAATGGATAGTGCTGTATACTGAGACAATGCTGAAAAAGAAGCAGAGGTGTTGGGGGAAATTAAGGTTTAGACAGAGGAACACAAGTTTGGAGAAAAGAAAATCAATGTCACTTTGAAGTACACAAGTGATGTCAAAAAGGTGTCAAGCAAAACAAACATTTGCATGTGGAGTTGAAATGCCGAGGACACCTAGTGTTGGTGTGGCAGAGACAGTTACTGCTTACTGCATATTTCTGTGCTTGTCTGTGTTTTAGACCACTTTGCATTTTGGTGAGGGTCATGTGATGCTCTGGCCAATGGGCTATATCCCTTTGGGCTGAAGCACAGAGGAGGAAATTCGAAGTTCTCCTTGGTCATCCTGCTGCCGTAGCAACCAGCAGTGTTCCAGATCACAGAGCTTTGTTCAGCCCTGGCACCTTTGTTGGTTATGTGAAGCCGAGTCATCATTTTTCTGCTAAACTGTGATGGTCATGTAGGATGAGAGTGAAATAAACCTGCTTATGTTAAGCTTCTGAGGTTTGGGGATTCATATGATATTGTAGCACAACTTAGCCTCTACTGACTATTACAGCTAGAGAAATGGATTTAGACATTTTTAATAAAAAGATACCACCTGAAATCATGAGAAAGTGCAGATGGAGAACAAAAGGAAGCCTAGTTTAAAACATCCTCATATACTCTAAGGGGTTGAGCAAAAGAGGAAAGTCAGGATTATATGATGCCTAGGAAGCCAAGAGCAGAAGATCCTTAGGATCCTTAGAGTTCAAATCCTGAGTATATGAGCTTAAGGGGTGATTTGGCAGCATGCATAGACATTGCAATGACTGTTGTGTTTTCCCTAGATTGCTGATTGTGAGAGAGAGCTGGTGTGATTTTTTAGAATTAAGTCATGGGTGGAGCACAGTACACTGTAAAATTGCTATTGTGATAAACTATTTTGAGTCAGCAGGTCACAAAATCTGAGGAATTGATTTTCCTGGCTTTGAATTTGGACAGGTACACATGGCTCCAACCTGGGAAACTTTTTCTGACTCATACTGCATGAGGTTAGATGCGCCTCCTTGATGTTTTCATTGTGTTTACAGGATGCCTCTAAGTCTTGTTATATTGCAATTTAAATGTCTGTTTCCTCAAATAATCATCATCTCCAGGACTCTCCCTAGCGCTTATAGTGGTATATGCCACAAAGCAGATTCTTCAGTCAGTGTGTGTTCAGTGAATGAACAGTCTTGCCTGGCACCTGGCAAGATCAACTCTCAGAAACATGAAGTGATAAGATGCTGTTTGTCACAAACATAAGGTGATAAGCATTTCTGTTAACACCACATGACCAAAAAAAATAGCCAGCTTAACCCCTTGTTCATCATATTCTTCACATACCTTGTCAATCAACAAGTACTTACTGAACACCTACTGTGCACCAAAAATTGTGCATTGAAGGAAAGAATGGAAGTATCTCTCTTAGTCTCTACACCCAAGAAAGTAACAATGCAGTTAAGAGGTCTAATAGGCTAATGGCTTTGAAATCATTTGAGACCATATGAGATGGCAAAGAGTTAATTGAAAAACTGAATGGTACAGTGAACATTATGGGAGTTTGATGAAAAAGAATAGATAAATGTGAAATGGAATTAGATCTAAGAAAATGTTTTAGAGGAGGTGGGACTTTGAGGGAGGTCAGATCTGCAAGGCTGGGAAGGGAGACATGGAGAAGTATCGAATCAGAGCTTAATTGACTTTGAAAGGGCAAGTAAGGAGATACCCGAAAACAGGAAAGGGTGTTATTGGACAGTGGCAAGAAACATAGTTGAAAAGGTAGGGTGGGGCCAGATTATAAAGGATTTGAAAAGTCAGTAAACTAATAATTTATGCCATTCATTCATTCATTCATTCATTTGTGAGACATTCAGAGGGCCTAGCATGTGCTAGGCACTATTATAAGTATGGTGTGTGTGTGTGTGCACACATAGTTGCTGACCCCATGGGAATTATATTCTTGATGAAAATGTATAGATAATAAAATTTCAGGTTGTGATAAATGCTATGAAGCAAGGAAGGATAAGGAGAAACAGAGAGATGGAATATGCCCTTTTTTATAGGGGAGGGTCAGGAAAGGCTTTTCTGAGGAGCTGATCTTTATGAAGGGACCAAGTAAAAGGTGAAGAAAATAGTAGGTTCCTGGGAATCAAAGTGATGTGGCAAAGAGTATGTCAGGAAGGTAACACATAATGTAGAGAAAGGTGGAGAGTCAATGAACTAGCAGCAAAGAACATGGCATAATTCAAAATCTAAGAATATGCTAGAAAGCTTTAGTTAAAAAAGTTTCTTATATAAATTTTAACATTGTATGTATTGGGGATTTTTTGTTTCCTAGATAATTGGGTATTATAGCTTAAATGATTAAGAAATGAGGGAAATCTTTTCTGTTTGTTTCACCCCACATACCACACTCATGAACACTGTAGCTTGCAATCTGCTGACAGCACTGTCAATTTCCAACATTTCTATTCTTCCTACCTGTAAAGGGACCTGCCACCTATCAGACTAGTGTCCTTGGAAAACAGCAAAATAGAATGTATAGGTTTCCTCACTCATCTTGTCAACATTAGGCTTGTGAGTATTATGTGGCTTTGTGCCCAGCAGCAGAGGATTAGGGTTGCCAAATCTTTGTATAATAACAAGCTCCAATCTACATAACACCTGGTCTTTACAAACCATGTCATTATGAATATGATCCAAGTTGTCACTCCAGGGGTTCGATTATTTCCAAATTAGTTGGAGTTGTTTCATATACATGTATACACACACACACATACATGTATGTATACACACATATGCACATATGTACGTACATACCTACCTACCTACATACATACATACATACATGTATGGAAGTTGCCTGGCCATGTTCCCTTGTTGAGTATAGGAGTGACTGCCTCTCCTTGATCTTGCTATGGCTTGGTGGTGTTAGAGAACAGTGGGGAAGAAGGGATCATAGGACTCTTGATCTCTTGGTCAATAAATATTACTGGAGGATGAGCAGCAAAACAAAGAACTCAGATAATTTTGGGGCCAAGAGTGGAGATTCTAGGACAGGACTTGGAAGCAAAGGTCCCAGAACTGGCTAAATGGGGGAGCTCATCCTATCCTCAATATGCGTATGAGACAAGAAAACTGACCCAAGATCCAGTGACTGAGATAAAGAACTTAGAATTTTGAATCCTGGTACAAACAACTGGATGCAAGCCACATGGTCTGTTACTCCCTTTGCCTGAGTCTTGGCTGATCTGTACTTATATGAGATACAACATAACTTAGCAGGTAAAAATGTACACACTACAGTCGGCCTGGCCACATCTTAGCTTTTCTACTTAGCAGCTGTTTGAATAAGTTACTTTGACTCACTATTCCTCCTACTGTAAAATGAAGTTGGTAATAGTACCTGTCTGATGGGTTAGTTATAAAGATTAAATGCTACATGACAAGGATTTAGCCCAGTGTCTGACATCTAGAAAAATTTCAATAAATGTTACCTCTTATTGTCTTTTGGGCCTTAACCTAAACATCATTTCCATTGAGAAATCTTGCCTGAGCCTGATCTTTCCTTTCTACTCCCCTCTACTGCATTCTGTTTTCCCAAACTCTTTCATTATATATGTTTCTAATCATCTGTGTGTCTGCTTGTTTATTATCTGATGTCTCCAGTAGATTGTAAACTTCATGAGGGCAAGGACTCAGCCCACTATTTCCCCCAATAACCAACGTGTTATAGAGTGCCAGGAACATAGTAGACATTCAACAGATTACTTGCTGAATGAGTGACATGTATGTATACACACATATGCACATATGTACGTACATACCTACCTACATACATACATACATACATACATGTATGGAAGTTGCCTGGCCATGTTCCCTTGTTGAGTATAGGAGTGACTGCCTCTCCTTGATCTTGCTATGGCTTGGTGGTGTTAGAGAACAGTGTGATTCAGGACTAAGTTTGCAAGTGCTGAATGTCTGCTGGGAAGTGTTGGCACTTCAGAGGGACTGAGCTGGGCCAGAAGCCAAAGGCGTTCCACTATACTACTTTTCAATACATTATCTTTACATTGTATTTTAAGACATTGACACATCAAAATCAAATTACTGGACCAAGCTCAAAACTTGCATTTATATGCCAAGATGAAATGCTCTTTTTTGGCAGAAAAAAATGTTCAGATTTGCCACAGAATCTCATCCAACCTAGAAATGGCCTGAATGAATTGTATAAATGAGACAATCATGGTTCCTTCTCACTCATTTGTGCCAGTATAGAGCTGGGTAGTGACTTCCGGTGTGACGAGCCCAAGATACTGGCTCAGGCTTGTATTTCTCACTCCTCTTTTAAATTGGCCTTCTTTATTGACATGCCTTCTTTATCTCTTATTTGTTTAAGACAGTGCTTGTCTATTTACGCAGCACTTTTTCATTCAAGCCTGTTAGAGTACATCGTGTTCAGAAAAAGCAGTAACAAATACAATAGAAATGAAAATTTAAACTCTAACAGTATTTGGGTAGTATAGGGTTACTTTTTCTGGGGCTTCCCCTTGGTTCTCACTGGTGACTTGGTCTCAGGAGACCTTTTCCACCCACCCATTTTCCTCTTCCATTGTTCTATTGTTTTATTCCATACTCACAGGAAGCCTGGAGGTGATTGGAGCATCTGTGTGTGTGTGTGTGGGGGGGGGGTGTATGGAAATTTATAATCCTCTCCAGTTTATTTTCCACATTGAAACATTGATTTATTCCTTACACATTATAATGTTGCCTATTTTTTTAAGGGGTACCTTCTTCCAAATCCTTTCTTTGGTTACTTATTTTGTAGTATTCCTTGCCCCCAACTGGTCTTCACTGACAAGTCTCTTTCCTTCCTAGGCTATCCTTTTACTGTTTCTAATTTAATCTGGATTTTTAGGGCAGTGCTTTTATTAAGGGCCGAAGCTATCTTGGAAAGAATCTTATATTATCAGTATAAACTCATGTCATCATATGTATTCAAAACATAAATTGGGAGTTCAAGCTAGAAATGTCTGTCTTTTCCTTCTACCCAATTTGTATGCAGTTGAACAATAACAGGGAAAGCACCTTATACTATTTGACTATACTGAAATACCTGGCGTCAGCATAGTGCCTTTATGAAAAGTGACTATTCTGTAGATTAAAGGAGTCAGTAAGCTAACGAAAGGTAGCAATGTTTAAGGTTCATGATTTTTTTTTGTATTTTAGAAATAATTTAGATTTCATTCTTATGAATTACTTGTTTTTTCTTTATTTTAAGAAGCCCAATATCTAGGTCATAATTGCCATATAGCTATTATCTTATATCTTAGATTTATAAAACATGAGACCAAATTCAAACAGCGTGAACGAGGAAGAAAGTTACATCTGAAGGATCCATGTATTCTTACGAGTATCATAAGTGATCACTGACTTAAGAGTAAGGGGTTAGTGAGAATAGGCTGACATTAATTTAGAACACATGTTAAAATCAAATTACCACCCTAAAGAAAAATATACATATCACTGCCTCTGAAAAGGAAGGGAGATATATAAATATAAAGATGTCCATAAACAACATACCCACAAGTCCTCCTTGATGGCCTCTTTCTAGAGGGATTGCAAACACAGACCTTTTCACCATATGGTTGTGTGTACATGGGATGTGATCTGAAAATGCTGTGTTGATTCTGGGAGGACTGAAATCTGGCAATCCTAGATGTAACAGTTTAGGAAAACAGAAATGTTTTTCTTTGGCTGTTGTTCCTGAGGTTACTTAAATGAGACTCATTGGCTATTCATGTGTATTGAGATTACAATAAAACATAATGGACCAGTTTCTCTTTCCCCACGCTTACAGGACTGACATTTTATTTCTTGGAAGTAATTAATCATGGTCTTGGATTTAGGGAAGTAATCTGGGATCTGGATGGCAGCTGATTTTTAAGGCAGTGATGTCAGGATGAAAAGCATAACCCAAAGTGTGACGGCAGTGCTCACTAGGAGAATAGTGATTGCTGTTTTAAATATTAAATAAGGTGGGTTCCCTTTCCCATTTTCAGGATCCAGTCCCACAGCAATATGGATCAGAATACCTCAGCATGGTATTCACAGTTCTCTTTTCAATGGCACTTACCTTCTTTTGACTATTTTTGTGACAACCCTAGATGCTCTAGTTATCTCTTTGTGTTATGACATCAAGCTTTAAATTTCTCATGATTATTTTGCTTCTTTTTAAGCACTCATAGTTTGCCAAGCATTGAATAAAACTAAAAGATACAATTCCTGCTGTCCCTGGGCTCACATATTGAAAAAGATATGACAGGCAAAATATCCTATAATTGGCAATAGGTAGTCCTCATGCTTCTTTTTCCTTTCTCCCTTTTGAAGAAACTTCTTCATCTTGCTGAACAAGCCTAGGAAGTTCCCTAGATCAGAGGTGTCAAAAACCTGGAGGGTTTGGAGCAAGTGTCAGAGAGTAAGCAAAGGACTCTCAGAGCTGTGACTCTACTCCTAACTGCCCACTTGCTCTCTGCTCTTTTCTCTCACTGGGATGGACTCACACACCACCTCCTCAGCTGCCACCTGCACTGTCTCACCACTAGGAGCTAAAGACCTCTTCTTCCCCACTCATCACAACCTTCTCTCTTCCCCTTCCCATTGGAGGACTGCAAACCCTTTGAAAAGAGTCCAGAGCTAAGGTTTTTTCCAGGTTCTGATTTAGTTGGACTGACAGCCCCTGGAAGCCCCAGAACAAGGGGTTGTCTAGGCAGGTGAAGACCCAGGTCTTGGCTGTCCCCTCGATCACCCCCAGTTTTTTTTTTCTCTCTCTGTTCCTCATATCCTACTAGGATCTTCTTTGTCTTCCCCCCGCCCGCCCAACACTGAAGCCCTCTCCTGCCCAGGAACTGCAGAGGAACAGCAGGCAGTCTGACTGGGAGGGATGAATGTGTTTGTGTGTACTTTTAAGTGTCTGAGTGTTCTGGCGTGTGTGCGTGTGTGTGTGTTGGGGTAGCGGGGTTATAAATGGGGAGTACAGCATCCCCCACTCTCTCTTCCTCTATCCCACCTTTCACTTTGTTGTCCCGGAGGCACAAAGTGAACGCCCCTGTCCCCAGCGATCAGCGGCTTGGTAACCCAGGCTCAGGCCAGCTGGGGAGTCTCCTCACCCGGTTTGCACCTACTCCCCAAAGCTTCAAAGTTGCGGAAAACAGTCTCGGGGAGTGGAGGAGCCGGGGTTGAAGCCAGTGTGCCCGAAGCTCTCACCTGGGGGGAGAAGGTGCACCCACTCTGTGAAGGGACCGAGGAGGCGGAGAGGAGGAGGATGAGGGGTGGGGAGGTTGGAGAGGGCGGGGAGGCAGGCATCAGCTGCTGGGGGAGATGAGGCGCAAGGTGGCTCCCTGCTGCCGGTGCCCGCGGCTCTGGGGACGCACCAGGCAGCCAATGGCTGCGCAGAGGTGTACAGCAGATGGCGTCCGACTGCGCTGTTCCTTCCTCGTCCTCGTCCTCCTCCTCCTCCTCTTGCTTCAGTGCTGAGGAGCCAGAGTCGCCGCTGGGTTGCCAGACGCGGGAATGGGTGGTCTCCCGACACAGACCACCATCTTCCTTGCGCTCAGGAAGCTCCGGGCTACGTGGCTCCCAGAGGCTGCGGCAGCGGCTCGGGCCGTGCAGGTGAGTGCGGCGCGCTGCGCGGGGAGACCGCCCAGAGCCCCGGCGGCTGGCCGGCGGGGGTGGTGGGTGGCAGCCGATGGGGCGGAGGGCGCGCCGAGGGCAGAGACTTTGCTCTTTCCTCCCTGTGCAGCCTTTCTCTCGTTATCTCCCAGCCAGACGCAGGAACTTGCAAGCAGAGGTTCTCGGCGCCTCTGCCTCGGGGCTGCGGGAAGGGTGGGCTGTCAGGGGCGCAGCGCCGAGACCCCGGAGTTGGAAGAGCAGGGATACCTCGGGCAACCCGACCCAGCCGCAGGAGTGGGGCGGAAGGAGCTCAGTTCCCTTCACTTTCAGCTTGCTTTGCGGGTCCTGAAGAAGGGAACCGGGGTCCCCCATCCTGAATGGGAAGCCTTGGAGCCCAGGATCAGAGGACGAGGGATTCTGCGGGCTTTGCAAACAGGTTGACTGGGGGTTCCCTTTCGGGAACTGAAACAAGCACTGACTGCGATTCTCCGAGTAGGCGTTTAGTGCCCCTGGAGGATAGCTGAGCTGGCCAAGAAGTTTTGCAGCTTCCTTTGATTTATCAGTGAAGTGTCAGAAGGCTGCAGCAACAGTTTACATTTCCACTGTCCCTGCGTGGGGTGAGGGACGAGCTGGGGAGAGAGGGATTCACCGGTCTGGTGTGACATTACGCTACTTATCAAGGGAAAATTGGGAACAGAGGGTGAGAGTGAGAGGCAAGGAAGAGGACACGTGTAATTTTAAAAGCATTACCCATATGGTCTTGCCACCTTTCCTTTCAAACACTTCTGATAGTATTAAAGTTATTTAAATATGCAATTAAAACTTCCACTTTTTGAAATCTGCATAGTTTGAGTCTTGAAGCTGGAAAGTTTGGCGTGTGTTTTGGGAGAGGGGGCATTAAGCTCTCTCAATCTCTTTTTGAATGCAAGGGGGGGGACACTGTTTCAGAGGAAGGGTGCATGATCTCATAGTACTTTTTTCGCTGAATTATTCTAAGCATCCTTTAAGAGGTATTACAGTTCAATTCCATACCTTATGGTTAAGATAAAGTTCGAATAAGATTATGGTACTAGCCATGGTCTCTGGAAAATTCCGGGATTACTTGGTGTTTTGTTCATTGCCAGGGTGGTCTGTTGGTAGCCTTTAGTTTTCTACCTTTATGTGCTCTTGTAAGTGACAACCTGGCTGAAGGAACCTTCTTAGAATTTTCCAGGAGTGTACATGTGGGTGCCCTGGTATCATGGAAAAAAAGTTAACCCATGTAGGTGCATGCCAGCCAGGCTGGTGTGTGTGTGTGTGCACATGTGTGTATCTGGCATGTTCTTTTGACAGGCAATCTTTGGATGTCCGTGTGATACGTTTGTTGGGTTACTGGGCAGTGGTGATCTTCGGGGAAGCCTTCCCGTGTTCTTTATATACTACAGCCTTGGTTAAGGCTTCATGAAATTCATTTAGGATGCTACTAAACAAATCAATAAGTCTTACACAGTATGAGTGAAAAGCTTGTGTATTTGTGCGTTGAAAGCTACATAAAGTCCCTGTCTTGAAGCTTTGCTGTGATGCACTGCTGTTTTTAATACCCTTAATACCAGGAGCCTTCTTTCAGAACTTAATGTGGCCAGTTCTCTGCTTTCTGTGGTTAAATATGCCAGCTGAGTAGATTCCCTGGAACTGGCTTCCTACTATGCCTGGGCATTGTGTTTTTTTTTCATCTACCAGCTGAGAGTTGAAAACTGGAAACTCTTCTTCATGCAAATTTAAGTAAAAACGAATTAACGAGATAATTCCCCTGACCCTGTTACAACATACAGAGATACCACTGTTGACTTCAAAAATGTAGGCTAGGCTTGCACATTAGCACAGACAGTTCCAGCAGCGCTGAACACCTACAAACCATTCAGAGTTCTGAAGATGGGAGATTAATTTGTGATAAGTTCTTGGAGATGGGTGGTCTAGAAAAGGACTGCCTGTTGCTGGTGGACTTTGATAGTCCATTTTGAGGGTTTATAATGGATGGGCTTAATTTATATCCATCTTAATATTTAAATCGATACTTGAAAAATGTCCTTTACAATGTTTTT
This sequence comes from Macroglossus sobrinus, assembly GCA_004027375.1. Classification (NCBI taxonomy): domain Eukaryota; kingdom Metazoa; phylum Chordata; class Mammalia; order Chiroptera; family Pteropodidae; genus Macroglossus; species Macroglossus sobrinus. The sequence continues at coordinate 560,345 of PVKZ01000501.1, forward strand.
TAATCCTCCGACACCCTCTCCACCATTGTTTGTAATCAAAGTTTTTGCTTGTTAAAGAGTTGAAGAACTAAGAAGCAGAAAGACTGTCAGACAGGTAGGCAATAATAATTACTGATCATAAAAACAGTATAAACAAGACTTCACAGTTTGAGGATTGACATTAATTAATTGGCAACTGAATGTACCTTTCTGTTCTATGCTGGGTATGTCTTTTGAGAGAAAGAAGGTAAAAAAATAAAGAAAAATAGTACTGCTAAAATGTACTTTATCAGGAAGGCTATTAAGGACCTTGCGTACTTGCTGAAGAGCCTGTTTCTAAAGGAAGGAATAAGACTTTTATTAGTATTTGTAAAAAAAAGTTTGCTTTTATATAATAGACTGAAAGAGCAGAATAAAAAATTAGAAGCTAAGTTAGTGTAAGAGGACTGTCCAAACAAGAAAAATTCCAAAGTACGTCAATTCCTTTTCATTATACTTCTCAAACTAAAGTTGGAATAATATGATTCCTTCAAAGAAAAAAAATCTTGCCAAAACTACAATTTTGCCATTCTGTACACCTTTATAAAGATAAGGCATTAAAGTAATAACATCATTTCAAAAGTTTGAATAGAATGATGAAGAATAGTTGACTGGTCCTATTGAGTTAAGAGTCAAAATGACAAATGATACAATATATTATATGCACGATCAAGACAAACAGATTAAAAGATTCTAAGCAGTGATAACTGTACTACTTGATGGATCAAAGAACAGCACCATTAACAACACAGCTTCAGAGATACTCCACAGGCAAAGTGTGAAAGATGGATTTTTGACTAACTAGCAAGTCTTACAGTATTAAAAAGTATTTACATGAGCTACTAGATATGTTTTTGGAATTTTTGAATATGAATTACACATAAGTGCTTTATGTTTTTGAAAGAAGACTGTCTTCAGTATATAACTATAAAAGAAGCAGCTGCATTCACTTTAACACCAGGCAGCTTCCTAAATATAACACAGGTCCTTAATTTAGAGCTGTTAACGGAATTAATATCTAAGTGATAATTAACATGTTAAACCTGCGAAAGTAGAAGGATTTTAAACTCCACTCTTAATTTTAGAAATTGTGAGTTTGAGTGGGATACGTGTTTTAGCACATGTGAAAGTCTGTGATACCCTTGCTCCAAGATGTTAAACATTTTATTCACCTTCAAAATTTCTCCATTAATTGGGATGATTTTGTTGGTATTTTTACTAGCATTTACACAGGTGGTTTTTCATAGCTAATAGTAACTATTTTGAAAGCAAGCCAAAGAGGATTAGGTGCATTTCCTTGTTAGCTTGTATGTAGCTCTTGACCAAGGAAGAAATAGGGAGCATAGTCACTGATTTCCTAGGATTACACTTTCATTCTGAGTCTTGTTGCCAGTAGTGGGCCAGTTGTACAAAATATAAACACTTAGTTATTTTTCAGTTGTAGTCCACCTGTGATGTATTATGAGAATTCTGTAGCTACCAGATGAAGCAATTCATTTGAAGGGGAAAATAGAATATTTCTGAAATACAATTGCTCCATGTCTTTCAGTAGACTTTGAGAGTCACCCTGGAGATGCTGTAAAATAGTTTAATTGCTAATGAATGCTCAGGGTTATTGCAGGGGTGGAGAGTTCAATCTAAGCTTGGTTTGTAAGCTGAAGAGTTAAGTCATCCAGCGCATATAAGAACTGCTATATTTTAAGAGTTTGTGTATATGCTTTTGTGATGAATAAAACACATTACATTTAAAAGCATCACTATTCATTCTAGCTTATGGTCGTTAGGTATTTTTTGCAATTAATGGATTCTAAAAGCACAACTTTTTGTTGTGATGTGGGAGTCTGTAGAATTTTTGGAACTTAAAATAAGGAGGTCCTCATATCAGAAAATGTTGGACGTTGATCTAGATGTGAGGATAAAAATGTGGACGTTTTCCTGCATGGAACAAAGACTATCATGGTTGAACTTAGGTGTTTTGCAGCAAGGGACATGATGCTTGCTTTTTATTTCTTCTCTCTATGCATATTTTAATTATGAACCTCCTGTAATTAAATATGCTGTAGTTAAAAACAGAATCCTAACAGTTCTTCAGTGCCTTGACTGGAGGGGGGCATTTTGTTGCATTCCACTTGCCTGCATGAAGGTTGGCTGATGATTTGTCCCCTACCATTGTGTTAGTGAACAACTCATCACTTTGGAAGATTCACACTGTTGAGAAAAGCTCTCAACTTCATGGTAGTCAGACACCATAGTAATACATATTTTAATTTGAGGTGTTTCAGGTGTTTATTTTTAAAAACTTACACACACAAAAAAGATTTTAATTATAATAAGACTAAAGCTTGCAGTAATATTTCTAGCAGAATTTGCCTCTGGGCTCTCTCTCCTCTATTGATTTCTGCCTTTTGTGCTTATGTTATATATTCAGGCTGATTTGGCCATTGTGCACTGATACAGCCTTACTGGTTATAAAAATATTGAATCACTTTTGCATCAGTAGGTAAATGGGTGCTGTTCAAAGCTCCCTGAAGGCCCTGCTACCACCTCAGTCCTATGGGCCACTCTTAACATTGCTTCTTATTACAGCCACTAAGAGAGTCCCCACTTGGTATGGCAGGGGGCCTTGAGACCCTACCCAGGGCTGTTGCTAAAGCCTGTTTTGATTAGTTGGCTCTTGAACCCTACCAGTTGGTACATATTTTTACTTGTAACATGAACAAATGCAACCATTTACATTATCAAGCAGTTGAACTTGAAATCTGTTTATGCTCATATTTTAATTTTTTATGTCTAACGTTTATCTGTTAAAAACGGTTAAATATTATTACCTGCATATATTTATTATGTTAAAGAGCCCAAAGTTATTTAGACCCCTTTTAGTTATCAATTCATATATCTTTTATTTCATTTGTTTTCCCCAAAACGTAAACCAAGCATACTAAGTCATACTGGTAAGGGGCATAGCCAGAGTTCTAACCTAGGTAATTTGCTATAGCCATACACCCTTCTACCCCACAGCTGTCTCACACCAATTAATTAAAATGTATGTATATGGGAGTAGTTCAACAAGGCTTTTTTCTTTTCAGAAAAAAGTAATTATTTTTTTTCCAACTCCTTTTCTGGTCTTCAGAATTAACTCAATTTATTTTGTATCAACTTTCATTAGTTTTTGTGATTAAGTATTGTTCATGGGGCTTCATTTCACCTAAATCAACCCATTCCATGAACTAGACTATCTTTTGGTCAGTCACAGAGAGTGAAAGGCTGTTGATGACTGCAGATTTTTTTTTAAGAAAAATTCTTTGATGGTTTCTTTTAGATCTCTTCTAGGTAAAACTAAACACAAACACTGCTAGACGGGCCCTGAAAAATACAACTTAAGTTATGCTTCTTTCTTGAGCAGAAAAAAAATAAGTGTTTCAGGTCCTATATCAAATTTATTCATGCCAGCCATTAACTTTCCGGTACCCACCTTCTTCTATCAGACTTGTACCCTTCAAATCATCCACAAGATTCCTACCTATTTTAAAAGGCTCAAAATACTGCTTTGGGTTCCTATCCCCCAGTTTTCCAAATTCCACCTATTAGTCAAGATCCTGTTTTATTTATACTTCCACTGAGCTTTTCCTAATTATGGCAATTCACACAGCCCTCTCTCTATTCTGATAGTAAACTATTTGAATGAAAAAGGACATCAATCTCTACTACAGATTCTGGAAAATATTTGAGAGAGGACTGTGAATGAGAATAGGGTCCCACATATCATATGCCAGATTCTCGGTGCTTTGAGAATCTCTAAGGCGAAGCTTAACAATATCCATGTAGGCAATAAGAGTGACTGCTAGTTACTAATTATCTACGCCATGCTCCATATCAGGCTATGCTCATTAAAATCAGTATGTCTAATCCTCATAATGATGCGAAATGGGCTGTATTGTTTTGTCCCAGTTTTCATACTAGGAAACAGGCTGAGGGACCTTTGGCACCTTGTGTTATAAAGCCAGTGCCACTGCTTAACCAGAGTCAAGATTTGCATTACAGTCTGTTGGGCTGCAAGGCCTATTTTGTGTCTGATACACCCGACTGCCACGGAGCCTGAGATTAGGGTCAGCAAGTTTAGTCTTAACCTCTGATGGAATTTCTCCCAAATGTAAGAGTGTGCATGCATGTGTGCACATGCACACACACACCTTGTCAGAGCCTCTCACACAGTGGGGATGACTGACTGGAAGAGTTGCTCAATCGCTTCTTTCTAAAGGTAGAAGTGTTATTTGAGAATATGAGAAAACTACATTTTGATTTGGCACAGACCTTATGCATGAAGATTATAATATCTTAGATTTGTAAAGAGCTTAAAGGGTGGATTTTTGGTTAAGCATGTATAAGAAATTGCATTTCTGAAGATCTTAAAAGTGGTTTCTTTTTGGGTCAACATGAGTTCTCTTGACTTCCATAGGAATATATAATATCCCCATTTCTAATACCAAGGTCCGAATAATTTCTATAGAAATGTAGTGTTGGAGTACAACCAGTTTCTCTGGTACAATCATATGTAAAGAAACTCAGAAGATTCAAAATTGTAAAGAGAGATTTTTCCTCATTCTGGGAATTAACACTTTTATATGCAGAGCTATCTATAAATGCAATGGGCTGTCTCAAGGAAATGTGGGTTCCTCATCTTTGGGGGCATTTGAACAGAGGATAAACAACTATAGATCAGCATATTCTACAGAGAGCATGCATTCATAGTAACAGATTTATTGAGCATATACTATTTGCCAGATGTTAACTTGTGAAATTTATATATTAACTTTTCTATATATATTAACTTATGAAATCCTCTAAAAAATATTGGAGTTAGTTGCATTATTTTTATTCCAATTTAACTGATGTAGAAATAGTAAGTGACTTGCCCCAGGTCAGAATCTGCATCTCAGATAGTCTGAGAATAGAGAAGATTTCTTCAATAAAAGTTGAATATGAATTGCAAATACAATTCATATATGCAATATTAAATTTACTAGTAGTTACATCAAAAATAGCAATATGTTTTATTAACCTAATATATCTTAGACTATTGTAATTTTGACATGTATCAATTATGAAAAAGTTATTAATGAGATGTTTTAGATCTTTGTTGTTTTAAGTCCTTGAAATCCAGTTTGTATTTTACACTTACAAGCACATCTCAATTTAGGCTAGGCACATCTCAAATGCTCAATAGCCATAGTTGGCTGGTGGCTACCATATGAGATGTGCTTAGAACTCATACTATGAGCAATTGCATTCTACCAGCCATCTATTGACTGCCAGTTTTCTTCTGAGGCATACACCATTAGTCTTTAAATATATTAGACTATTAATCTATTTATTAATTTTGCTCTTAAATACTAGATTGAATAATCACTTAAATAAAAGAGTTAAAGCACTTCACAATTTCTCTTAGCAATGCATTTACTTTAAAATCCTGTAAGATTGAAAGATTCCTATGTATTATATCTGTAAAAAATAAATTCAATATGCCTTTTGTTTGTGAAGATGGAGCACATTCCGAATGCTTCCACTTTACAACTATTCATACACACAGAATCACCACAGGATTCTTGTTTCCAGGCTAAATAGTCCCAGTTTGTTATTTTGTGTTGCTTTGTTTTTATTGGTTTACTAGTGTATATGTGTAGCCTGATGCATATGAAATGGGTATAGCCTAGGATCTGCTTATCTTTAGTAATAATGAGAAAGGAAAAAGTAACCTTTAACTAGAGCGAACTTAACTAGTTTTTTCATTTACACTTGATGTGTATTTCTGTCTTCTTTTAGTATATCCTTATTATGATTACTGCTGTCAGAAATGATATGTGGGTCACCAAAGTGATATTCCTGATCAGATTGTAGTAATTTTTTGTTAAGTTTGATATATTTTCTGGCAGGTAGCATTCTTCTCAGTTATCTAAAGGGCTTTTCTCAAGTTGAATTTCTGACAGACCCTCTGGGCGGTGGCGTGCTTCAATTGAAAAAGCAGAATGTGACATGCCTTTCATTGTGCTGAAAATATTTTTTAAAAAGTCCTGTGTTTCCTTTGTACGTGCATACTCTATTCAGGTCTACATGATAATGTGAAACATTTTCATAATTCCAAGTCTATTTCTGGGGGTGGGAAACATATTACACGAGTAGCTTAAATCCAACTTCAGTTGCTCATTAAAAGAAAAATATTGAGAACAAGTCTTCAGCTGGAAAGAAAGAAAAATTTTAAACTTCATAGAGATGAATTTTTTTGGATGCTATGAATGTGTTATCTAATATTATGTTCATGAATATTAGATATTTCATTTGGATTATAGAGTTGGTAAAATTAAAACATAATGCTTGTGGATATAATATATCCCCAGGGCAGTCATCTTTCAGATATTTTCTTAAAAATAACTAAACAGTTTTCACACGCAAGATGAATCAATGAAAAGTGGATGATGCATTTGTTTGTAAGTTATATGAATAAATTCAGAGTATTTATTAAGCACCTGCTGTGTCCATGGCACAGAGTGGATGAAAGTATGTGATACTAGCACCAATTCCCAGGAATTTGCAGTCTAACTGGGAGAATGTGACATGCACTTCCTCTGCCCTTGGCAAAGCTAAATCATTTTGTTTATATATTTCTAACTCTCTCACTAAGTGTGTGCTTTTACTGAGTAAAAGCAGAGAATGCATCTTATCTATATTTGGAGCTTCAGCACCTTGTGGAGAATAACTGTGGAAAAGGTATGTATTGGGTTAAATGACAGTAGTACACAATTTTATGTATAGATTTGATTTAAAATATAGCTTTAATGCTATATTTATAATGAGATCACCTATATAAAAGTCTCATTTTAAATAATGAAGATGAATAAAGTATCGTTCCATTCCCTTTGCTACTCCTCTGGCAGGATCTGCTCCACTGACTCTAGTAGGTGACTTCTAACAGCTCCACTGAAGTTGAAAAGAATGATATTAACCTGAGGAAAGTGTTGGTTTCTTTTTTCAGCATGTCAGGGTCATATCAGGATTTAACCTTAGCCACAAACTCCTTTAGCATACCAAAAGAAATGTTTTGTTCTGAGTATGAAGAACCTTGACATTCAATAATGCTAAATAATCCTTATAAGTATTGATATGAGAAATAAGAAGTTGGTCAGATAAAAAATATGTCTACATATGCCTGCAAGGTCTTCCAATGACTGTTGAAGAATATCGTGCTAAATAATATCAGGATGACCACTTTCTTTTTGTGAGCAAAAGATTTCAGCTAAAAATTCACAAGGTTATATAGCCTCCAGAGGTGGAGCCCCCTTTGATCATCTTATCAGGTGCATAGAATGTTCTGCATTGCTAGTTTGGCTATTTGACCAGCTACAGAAAAGTTGATGTAAACATTGAGGGGGGAATCAGATCATTTCTTTAGCATTTTACAGGCAAGGACTTTAATATATGTTGATACATTAAAATAATTATTTTCAGCCTACAGTGTTCCTGAAGGAAAATTTAGCCAATAGTTCTATACTACTTTCCTATGGTATGCAATACACTATGCTTGGTACAGTGGGGTGTACAGCCATACCCAAAACTTGACCATGCCCTTAGGAATTTTTCGTGAACATCATGTAAAAGTAAGAGAAACAAAAAGAAAGTTGCTTCAAAGAGAAAAATTGCATCTATGGGGTTTTATAGATTAGTAGATTGATCACGGTAAGGAAAAAATCAGGCTCCCTGTCAACCTATTTGTTTTTTTTAATAGTTTTCACAACATCGTTTCTGATTCTGTGTTATTTATGATAATCTTTAAGACTGGTTATTTATATTCTCTTTAAAATAAAATCTTATTTCATGTAGTGTTTTAAAGTCCATGGTTTAAGAATTCTATTCCAGATTCATTAAAAACAACAAAAACAACAATAAACTCTCCAGTGGTCTGGCAATGTGGGCAGATTGGCTTATCCCTGGTTTACTGATCTGCATAGAACTTGATCTCATTCTCAAATTCTGTGTTTTGAAACCTCGTGATGCTCACAGTCTAAATAGAGATCCAAATCCTTATAATCTAAGGTAAACAGTTTTGTCCTGGCATGTATCACTGTGTGGTGGGGAAACGTGTATAGGGACAGAATTATCCATTTATTTGGCATCAACGTTGGTAAACATGAATGTTTGGTAAATGCCTCTTACAAGATAAAAGCATCTGAAATAGCAAAGTCGTCAATCAGCCCAAGAACTGAAATCTAAGAGATGCTTAAAATAGTATGAAATCATTTATGCTGCAAAAGCTTAGGAAGTGAACATAGGATGATGGAAATTTAATAGGGCGCATGCGTGAGCGCACACACACACACACACACACACACACACACACACACACATTCCCCCCCCCGCCCCACAAATGATAGGAAAGTGATAACAAATTCAAGATGAGAAATGACAGGAAGAGGAAAGAGGAACCAAGTAATTCAACTGAGAGGGAAAGCATTCTCAGCTGTCTGAACTAGACATGTGTTTGGAAATGTCATTTGACTGAAACCAACTGATAGGCTGATTAGGAAAAGCCTTGTGGGAAAAATGCATACTGCTCTAGAGGTTAAGCCAGTTACAAAGGTGCGAGAAGTCTAGATAACTCAGTCAGATTCTGCATTCTCTTGGATTTAGAGAAACTTTATGAACAAGAGCAAAAACAAATGGGAGAGAAATGTAGTGGTGGGTGATGTAGTGAAATTTAATGCTAGGTATAATGTACCATTAGAAGTTTCTATGTAGAATATTTAAAACCAAGTCTTTTTTCCATTTAAAACAAAGAATCTACTCTTGACTCACCTTCTATTTACCTCTTATCTCTTGCCTTCCTTTCAAATTATACCTTCCAAAATTAGTAGAATTTGTTACTTTCTCTACTGTGCATTCACTTTTCAAATCACTAAACCTGGATTCTGGCCCCCACTGCTCCAACTGAAATAGTTCTTACCAAAGTCATGAATTGTTTCCCAGTTGTCAAGTCCAATGGACAGTTTCCAGTCTCTTTTCATTGTGATGATTAAAAGAAGAATCTTAGTAAATTAAAGAAGCCAAGAATGGATTGGCAAAGTTCCCATGATCCTGCCATTTTGATTCTCTATTTTAAAGCTGCCAGAATAACAACTGAAGATTGAGACAAGCAAAATGGGCAATTTTGGACTAAATGTAAACTGGAGAAGATTGAAATGTATGACACTTTGCCAAAAAGAATAGCTCCAAAATAAAGTTGAAATTGGAATATCAGCCTTTGGAAATTGAGCAAGACATAGGTGAGTTGAAGGAAAATTAATTAGGATTTATTAGTAGAAAATATAACAATCCTTTATGAAAGATAACCTGTTTACTGCACATGGGGTGTAAAGGGAAACATTGCTCAGTATACAGATATATACCTCTTAGAAGACTTTGAAACCTAAAGAAGTTAAAAGGGGCCAGGTTTTAAGGAATGCATAAAGATGAACATGCACTCAGACGCAGATGCCCTTATGAGCACCAAACTTACTGATCCGGAGTGTGGAGAAAATGAAGGGTATGTTTATAGAATATTCTGCTGACAGCATTACCATTGAAATCATCCTTCAAAGAACACTTAAGTCCCTATCTAGTAATCGCTGATAGTTAGGGTTTTCCAACTACATTCAAAGATAACTGTTTATAGACTTTAGGTTTATTCCATATTTACCTTTTCTTCATCTTTTTTATTTGTTCAGCAACTGTCGCTTTAAGAATATTCAAGAGAGAGGAGAGATGGAAAGGGATAAATGTTAAGTCGGTCCTTTTAAAAAAGAAAAGACTCACTTATGCCACTCTCACCACAAGCAGACATTTATTAAACACCTGCCCTAGTCCTTTAAGTCATTCTCAAGGTCAGGAGAAATTCTGAGTGCTCAGACACTCTGCAGAGAAATTTGTCTAGAGAAAAAGAACGCATCAGCTTATTTTTAAAAAAGACTCAGGCCGTCAGGTCATCCCCAAAGTACCCTTTCAAATCCAACAAGTCAAGCAAAACTATGCTTAATTATATGCTTGTGTTTATCAGAGCTGACATCATGGCGTTAAGTAAAATTTATGATACGTTAGAGTTTACATTAGAGCTTTATTATTGTGCTGTGTATACACTTGATTGAGTACACTGGATCTCATTGTATAATTTCTGCATAATTATTTTCCCATTTGGGGACATTTGTGTTAAGTGGTTACCAGAATATCTTGTAATTTTTATTTGTTTTGTAACATGTTACTGAATATGTGTGTGTTTATGTTTGTGTGTGTATATATATGTGTGCATGTGTATGGTATGTGTCTGTGCATGTGTGTATATGCTTTAAATATGTATATTTAAAAATATATATGTAGGGGTGTGTGTGTGTGTGTGTGTGTGTATATATATATATACACACACACACACACATATACATACATACATATATATACATACATACATACACACGCGCACCAAGTCCTTGATCAGGAAAACAAACTCTACATATAATTTATGACATTTTTCTTTTGGGAAATATAACCCAATTTATGACCTAGTTTCTCAGTACACATCAGAGCAGAAAAAAAGTGTCTTTGTGTCTTCTTGGCAACTGGCAGTGATATAAATACTGTTATATTGTAGCTTAATTTATGTTCTGCCTTTTCTTTTCATATGAGTATTATAACTGCTTTAGGGTCCCAAACCTTGTATTATATTTGGATTCTCTCCATTATGCGGAGCACATTACTGTGTATGTAGTAGGAGCTAATTTAAGTGTTTCTTAAATGAATCAAATTAGAGTAAGAAAAAAACTTGAAAACCTCATTGAACGTAGGTTAATCTTGCTTTGATGTTAGAGTTCCTTTAGGAACTTGGAGTATTCCCAGAAACACTAAGAAAATAAATTACCATCGAATGGCACTATAAATTGTGTTTATTTAGGTTTTCTGGGGTTTTAGACATATAATAAATGGGACTTTATTATTATAGGAATAGATATGCATACACATGAGCCCATTCAGTTTACAACAATCCTATGGAAGAATGCAAACAGACTGGCTATTGATAGTCCTGTGGAGGGGCTGATGTCAGACCTGCTGCAGAAGGTTATGATCTCAGAGCACCATGAAGTGAAATTATAAAAGAATAGAGTCTGGTCTGAATATGGGTGAAATTTAAAGTCCAGAGTTAAAGGAGTAGATTGGTAAAGGCTGCAGACTGGCCGTCCACTACAGGTAGGTAGATAGGTGGTGGGGGTGGGGGTGGTGCGGGGCGTGTGTGTGTGTGTGTGTGAATTTGATTTCTTTTTATAGTTTGCCTCAATGATTCCTGCTCTCTAGTGTCTATGATTGATTTGCTTTTCATCTTCATACCCCCTTTCAAATTATTCCATGGAGTAGTCAATCACCTTACAGTCTTTCATGTAAGGTTCTCTCAAATACTTCATTTTGGAATAAGTATTTCAACAAACCTTTAAGATTCATTATGCAAAATAGGATCTCTTTGGACCAGTGTTTAAATCCACAAGGCACTTACTTTTTGTCATTTCTTCACTGTTCTTCACTGAACAATCCAGACTGCAGTTTGTTAGGTGTCTCCAAAGTTCTTGAATTCACAAAAGTGTAAAATAGGTCCACATTCCACCCATAGTTGAAGAGAGAAATAATTAGAGGAAAGGATAGCCATAGCAAAGATAAACATTGATGCCACTAGTGCATATAAAGGATGCAAAGGCACATATAAGGAGTATGCATAAATGCTTCATAAAATGTTTGAGTGTAAAAAACAATTTTTGAATTCACTGTATGATATCATGTTATGTGAGTTTAAATGTGCATGTATGACAGAATTCATAAATTAAAGTTTTACAAGTAGATATTTTCAATTTAGTATATATATATATATATATGAGAGAGAGAGAGAGAGAGAGAGAGAGAGAGAGAGAGAGAGAGATAGAGAGAGATAGATAGATAGATAGATTCAGGTTGGCCCAACACAAATGACTTTGCATTTTATCATTGAGAAAATGAGGACTTGCATAAGTTGAGCCTACTTACCACTTTCTTTGGCGATTTGTCCTGGTGGCCTGTTTCCTCCTGCTTGTTCACTGTGACCTCTCACCATTTCTCATGCCTGGCAGGTCTCTGACTTCCTCCCAGACCAATTTTCTCGATTTCTGGTTCTCTTGCCCCAGCCTTCTTCCAGTTCCTTGTACCTGTGCTCTGCTCACTCTCTCTAGGGCATTGGCCCTACCCTGGACTCCCTTTAATTTTAGTATGTATACTTTTCACCATTGCCTTTTCCTTCAGAATATTGTCAGTTCTGTTATAAGGCAACATACGCATTTAAGAAAATTCTCATTTTGTATAAAATGGCAACATAAAATCCACAGGGCTTATAGATGTGGCCCAAGGTAAGCTGAATTTTCTGGGAGAGGGTCCGTGTTCTTGTGTTTCATTTTTTTATTCCTACCTGGCTCTGTTTGGCAGGGTGCAGATTCTGCTTGGTCATGTAGAGTCTCTCACAGATGAAATTGCTGCATAAGTGTACAGAAAACAGAAAACCCTGTTTATGTTCAAATTGTCCTCTAATATGTCAATTTCACAATTTTAAAACAAGTGTCTTAGCAGAACTGAATGTACACTGTTGTAAACTTTCAGTTGTGTGATTTTCCATGAATCCCATATTCCCCATTAGAACAGTTGCTAGGAAGGCAGGGCTGTATTTGCTTTCATTCATCTTCATAGCTCTATCATCTAGCATGTTGCCTGGTTATTGGGAGGCACTTTAAAAATGAGTGAATCTTTTCTTCTCATTTTTCTCTCATTTTCTGTTCTCTCAGGATGGTTATACCTACTGTATACTCTGTAAGTGAAAGGTTTATAGCTTATTATTGGCTTAGTGTGTTTTTCTACTTAGAGAAAAAAAAATCTGGGATGGTTTCTTCATTAGTTATCCATATGGTTCCTATGTTAGGCAGAATTGAGCTGGAAAAACAGAGCTCGTGCCAGGTTGTTCAATGGAGGGAACTTAAGGTGGGCACTTGTTCAAAATGTTTTTCCAAGAGCTAAAAATAAGTATCTGTTGATGGGAAAATGGGTAAAAGAATTGTACACACACACACATAATGAAATATTATTCTGCCGCAAAAAAATGAGATTCTTCCACTTGCAACAACACGGATGAACCTGGAAGATATGCTAAGTGTGATAAGCCACACACAGAAAGAAAAAAAAACTGCATATTCTCACTTATATTTGCAATCTAGAGAAGTTAAATACATAGAAGCAGAGAGTAGAGCAATTGTAATCATGGGCTAGGCAGGGATAGGGGAATGAGAAGATGGTCAAAGCAACAGTTTTGTTGAATGAATAAATATAGAGAGTTAATGTACAGCATGATGACTGCAGTTAGTAATGACTGTATTGAATACTGGAAATTTGATATGAGATTTCAGGTGTTCTCACTCTCTCTTTCTCTCTTTTTCCCTTCTCTCTCTCTCTCTCTCTCTCTCTCTCTCTCTCTCTCTCTCTCTCTTTTCTCTCTTTCTCTAACACACACACACACACACAAATGGCAACTGAGAAGATGTTAATTAGCCTGACCATAGTAATCATTTATATATTGAAAAACTAAAACAAAAACAGACAGGATGGTGAGGCAGTTCACAGCATAGCTACTATAGGCTACCCACTCTAAGCTGGGGAGACCCATGCAGCAGTGGTCTTACTAGAACCATTGGCAGAGCTTCCCAGAAGGACCTGGAACCACAAAGGAGTCACAGTCATTGACGAAAATGCTGCTGAGAGAGATAGAGAAAGAGAGAGAGAGAAAGAGAGAGAAGGAGGAGGAGGAGGAGGTGGAGGAGGGGGTGGGGTGGGGGAGGTACTGAAAACACTCACTGTCTTCTTACCCCCAGCCTCCTGCCAGTGCTTTCCTTGTAAGGATTTAACCAGAAGCCATTTGGCCAGGGACTCTGGGAATATAGTTTGCAGGAATCGGCTCCCTGCTCTGCAGAGCAGGGCAGGGATAAGGCAGAGAATAATGAGGGAACTCATGCCGTGACCCCACTGTTTCATTTCCTCCTTGTCAACAAATAAGTTGGTCAGTGGTATCAATGCTGCCATATGGATCACTTTGTGAAATGTCTCTTGATCAATTCAGTAAGAGAAATGCACAGCAGACCTTTAGAATTTCCTTGAGAAAACTTATCGGTTAATAGATTATTTATTTTAAAAATATGAATTGTGGGTCGCATCAGTCCTGCTAACCAGAAGGGGACAATGTGTGTCACGATGAAACTTTTTTCCTAATGAGTCATAATGCAAAATAGTTTTGAAAAGCGAGTTTCTCTCTAACTTCAGGTCACAGCAGCAATGCAGAGCTTCCCAAGTTTACCCTGTCTTATTTTCCTTGCGGTTTATAGGCAATATTGTCCTCCAGAAATTATATTTTCAGCTGAATATTAAAGTATTCTCCAGGGCAAAACAAAAGTAATCAAAATGGAGCTTTTACAAATAACAATTTTGAGCACAGATTCTCCCTGAGACTGAGAATATTCTTTCTACTTGGGATGCTTTTTTATTTGGTTCATTCCTTGTATCATTTAGCACAACAACAGTATATACTGCAGAAATGGCTAGGCACAGACTTTTTTTTTTTTTTTGTAAGATATTGAAGACTCAGACCAGTGAAAAGACTATACTTGCTTTGTAGATTCGGTTCTTTGTTTTTGTAAAATATATAAAGGAATTTTAAATGTACAAATAAGAGGCTCTTAAAGTCATTGGCCAATTCCTCCTTACAAGGAGGAAGTAATACAGAAATAAGAAAATGCAATGTAATTTTGATGAATGTATCTTAAACTAGAAAAATACTGAATTTCTATATGTTCTATAATTCTATTTTTGAACTTACATTTAATTTTGAATTTCAAAGGCATTATATGCACAATACCTTTTTTATTCTTAATTTGTAAAGTTGCCATCATGATGAAATATGTTAGCCTTTCCTCTGTTAGTAGCCCTGCAAAGTGCAATTTAAAAGGCTAGTGACACTAACATCTACTGGCTCCATAAACAGGTATAAATTATTAAGCTAGCTATAATATTTTTAAACCACACACTTGAGAGTGCAAATAAGTATATTTAAAAATGATTTTCGTGTGATAGTCTCTATTTTCAGAATGTCTTTCAGCATAATTGCAGAATTGTGGGTTAACTTCATTGTATGTTTTTTTCTCATTCAGTTTTGGATATTTCTCTCGTTTTCTTTCCTGGATGGCACCTGTAGTGGGAGAGGTATCTGGCCCTTTGGAGTCTGCCATGGTTTGGGCTGGCATCCTCTGAGATATAAAATCTTTGCTGGTCCTTGGGTATTGTTAGGCCTTCCTTATACTAGCCTCTATAGAATATCTCAGTTCCCACCTGCTCCGTCTTTATGAGTTCGTTTGTTCTGCCCCTTGCACAGTGTCTACTGTCACTGGTAGAGGCCCCTCATGTCTGCTGTCTTGCCTTGACTGCCCACATTGCTTTTCTTGGTTATGAAGGTAATGTCAGCCTACTCTCCCTGCTTCATCAGGTCAAGCAGAGTTTATGGAGGGTGAGGCAGTTGAGCGTCTCTGCCTAGCCTCTTGCTGCCATCGCTACCCAGTCTTCTGGGTCATGACAACATGGGGACAGTGAGATGTGGGAGTAGGGAGCCACATGCCATTTCCCAGGGCCCAGAAGGAAAATAGGACATGACTCCTCGGTGTCTAATTATTCTTCTCCACACCCTTTTTTCTAAACCCAAACTGCATCTAACTGCTCTGTTTTCTTTAAACATTTATGCTCTTTTCCAAACAAACATACATGGTCAATTTTTAAGCATAAAAGTCAAAGCTTTGAGATTTCTGTTTCCTGATTCTCTTAGTCTCTTTCTCAAGACAATGAGCAATTCAGCAGAGATCCTTGGACTGGAGAGAAGAGTCTTATAGTCCCAGTCAAGAAATTCAATAAATTTCTCAGTCAACACCCAGTACATTTTCTTAAAACACACTCTTGAGAGTCTATTTTCTCACCTGTAAAAGAGGGATTGTAAGACATAGTTTGTATGGTTATTATGACAATTAAATGTCATAATATTTAATGATAAGTCAAAAAATATTACTCCTTTCTCCTCCACTGTTCCTTTTCCCCATAGTATTGAGACAAAGAAAAGTTTAACTGAAATAGATACACAAGGATCAAATAAAATCAGAAAGCCAACTTCAGGCTATAATTCAAAGTGTTACTCATATATCTATTTTGAGACAGAGCTTCAAAAATGTCTTGTATTATTACAGAATTAGTGCATATGTCTTATAGAAAATTAGACAATACAAACAAGCTAAAATAAGTAAAAAAGTCACCATATTTCAACATGCAGAAATTACTACTCTGCACTTTAGTGTATATTCACTTTGATCTTCCTCTTCCTCTCTGTGTATGTATATGTATACACACACACACACACAAATTAATATATATAAATTATATATATATATATATTTATATATATCTACACAAATTAATAAGCTAACTTTTTATCTCATTTAGAACCAAATAATGTCTTAATTTTCCCAATTGTCCCAAAATGTCTTTCACTGCTGGTTATCCCAATCAGCATCCAAAAGAGGACCACACATTCCTTCTGTTTGTTATGTCCCTTAATAGTTCATTTAATGAAGAAGAGACTATTTCTTAATATCATTGACTGTTGAAGAGACTTGTCTAGTTGTCCTGTGAAATTTCTCTACTTCTGGGTTTGTCTTACTGCTTCTTCAAAGTGTTGTTCAGCTTGTTCCCTGTTTTTTTGGTTAAAATCTTTAAAATGTTTAAACATTTTAAACATTTCCTTTAAAATGTTTAAACAACTTGTTTAACTTTGCTTCATCTATGATCTTCAGACTGCATCATATTAGAATATATAATCTTAGCAATTCTAAAATTAATGGCTAGATTAGGGTGATGACTTTCTGATACTCCATTGTACAATTCTATGTTTCCCCTTGTGTCTAGTGAGTAATGTGTATGGCATTATTTTGGCATTACATAAATATCTAATTCACCATGAGTCATTCACCTTATAGGGTTAGGGCCAATTATATTGACTAAAGGTCTTTTGAATCAAAAGAAATGAGTAGGCCTGTTATAGGGATGGAGAGTGTGTCATGGCAAATCTTTAAAAAGTTGCTACATCACCCTTTCCCTGTTCAGTTTTGGAAGGTGGCCAGGTCTCAGTAGTCTTTGGATGAGACATACCTTGGTGGCCAAGACTCACAGGCTTACCAGAAATATTTAGAATTGGGCCTAAAATCCAGGAGAAAGCATAAGGTGATTTTAACAAAGAATGATTCTGATTTTGTGCCTGGGATGAGTATAACAGGAGAATGAAAGTTTAGAAAATGAAGGAATTCATAATCCAATGTATTCACAATATTCAAGGCACCTTAGAAATAAAATCTAAGCTACTTTAAAAATTAAAGTTGGATGATTCATTTTTTTAAGGAAAATCTTGAGTTGGAATATATTTTTCTTTTTATCTATGTAGTATACTTTTGATTAAGTTCCAGAATTTTATAAGCTCTGACAATTTGTTCATAACTCTTCTCTTTTCAGCTCTCCAGATGTAAATTATTCTTTTCTCTTTGCCAGGAATAAATTACCCTGTGCTCTGACACACCAAATATTTCCAAGGCTGCTGAGAGAATTAGATGGTATTAGATTCTTGAAAAGTTAAGTCCCTAGAGTATAAGTTTAAGAAAGGAATTGATTTGGTTGGTCTCTTTGTCTCCTTGGATGACAAGATTCAAAATCTCTTGGAGAGTTGGAGTAGAGTCTGAAATTTTCCATGGGAATTATAAAGGATGATGGTTTTAGAAGATATGGTAGAAGTATTGTTGTATTATTACCTTATTATTGATTGTATTATTAGAAGCCTGTTGCTGTGCCTTATTCCAGAGGCCTCCATACATAGCTTGGCCAAGTGACATGCTTTGGCCAAAGAAATTTAAGAAGAAATTATGAGTGCTATTTCTAAGCAGAAGTTTCAGGAACCGTTTTGTTTTCACCAATGCTCTTTTCTCCCTCTTCTCTGAGAAAGGAACTTTGTTTGTGGTTGGAAGCCACTACAATGTTTGTTTGTTTGTTCTTTCAGTGTAACTTAGCCTAAACTGACTGCTACTGAGGAGAAATAAGATGTGTGAATATGATACAGGGTTGATACTGTCTACAGTATGTAGTTGAGAACTTTAAAGTTAGTAATCCACTTTGCATAGTTGATGAGAAGGCATCTGGATTTTTCTTTCAGCTCTGTGATTCAATGAAGTAAGCTGCCAAACTAGAACGGGGTTAAAGTGCCCAATGGGAAATACCTAAAGCTACCAGAATTATACCTAGCACTACAAATCACAGTTGATTGCAAGAATGAGAAAGAACTAACTTTGATTAGAGCATTATTCAACTTTGAGGTTAGCACTAGTGATCAGTTGGAATAATTAACTGAAAGTGAGCTGGGACTTTTTAATTATTTTTCTTTCAGATATGCTATTTGAGATAGTTATTTGAATTGCAGCATCACATTGTGAAATAACACAATCTGTTGCTTTTACAGTCACACAAATTAATTTTCAACTGAAGTATAAATGTCAGCTGATGTATGTCATGCTTGGCTTAGAAAAAAAATTCCTTTATATTTGATTTTTTTTTTCCTTAGGAGAAAACATGCTCAGAATAAACTGAGGCCTATGAATTGAGAGGAAAAACCAATCTCTCTTCAATTCAAATTAATTTCTCAGAACCGAAGCAGGATAAATACTTCTGCTGAAGTGTAATTACACACCTCAGGGATCTTAAGTTTTATGACTCACTTTGAGCATGCAAACCTGTGCTGCATGCCTTAAGTTAGCCAAGTCACCAGTACATGGTAATATATTATTATTTTATGTAAGGAGAGTTACATAAAAATTAAGAATTAATTTTTCATCTCATCTAGTTCAATGAAGTTGGTCTTCAAAAGGATGTTTTTAGCAGATTATTTTTCTCCATATTGTAAATTTTCATCTGTAGGTAATTCAGACAATCAAGAAACAGAGATGAGGGTCTATAATTTGTAATTGAAATGTAGCCTTCAGATTAACTTTATGTAACTATGCAGCTGATTAGGAGGTATGTGTTTATAAAATGAATGACCTCTAGATTTGCATATCCTATACAAAATTAGATTATTGGAGGTATAAGGATGTTTAAAAGCACGATTTAAAAGGACATTATTGCCAAGACTTAATAATTAAAACTATAAAAATTATTTTTTAAAGTTTTCTTAGTTTTCAAACTTGTTTCAAGGCTATTTCCTTCCACACTTTAGTCTTCAGCAAAAAGTCTTTTAACATTAAAAAACGACAAATTTCTCACTTTTGAAGAATTAATAATTACTGCTCGGTTTTAACACAAATAAATAATTTCCATTCGGTTCCCTAAGCGACTCATGTGTGTTGGTCATGACAGTAAACTGGTGATACATAGATTAAGAGATTTCTCCCTCCCCTCAAGAGGCTTTCAACCTAATCAGGGAGACAGATGCTTAAAACTTAGCACTGCATAGCTTGATATATGACATAATGGAAGTATTCTAGGTCAGAGAGTAATTAAATTATAGGGAAATATAAATAAAACATTATGAATAATCATTACCTTCAAAATTGACTTCTGCATCTAGACAACATTAAAAATGAACATTATAAAATCTTTGTCTAGTGGATAGTTTAGAAAATGAAGAATATGTAAACATTTTTATTCCCAGTTCTTATAGCATGTGACATTGTATGAGGCAGGGATCCTTCCATTTCAAGTGACTGAAAGAATGAAGCCGTATGCAGAAATATTTTCTGCTGTTTTATTTCTCAAACCTATCTAGGCATATCTCTTCATGGCTGGGGGAAGGGAAGGGTCTTTGTTCTCAGAGCCTTATCAAAGTCTAAGGTCATTCTTCCTTTCTAATTCTCTGCCACCTCCTAGGGCCTGGGAATCTTTCCTCATGTAGTAGTTAGTGTGTGTTTCTTTGGGGACTAGGCTTTTGAAATTCAGTTTCTTCTCCTACCTCACTTTTAATGAATTATGCTTCCCCACAGGTAATAAACATAATAAACCCCACTTTTCTTGAACTATTGTTACAATATCAATTTTAATTCTATAACATCATTTTTTAAAATCAAATTAAAATAAAATTCTGCCTCATTATGAAGCTTTTTATCAATAATATATGTTATAATTATTTCTACTTTTAGTCCAGATTTCTATAACATATACAATTTCTGTAGGTAATAGAGCTTTCAATTATATATTATTGCCTTGCATCTGGTGTCCTACTGTATGTGCTAAAACATTTTCTCCCTTAAAAAAATGAAGGTTCTTGGAGATTTGCATTTTGAATGCATACATACACAAATAGTTTCTTACCCTCATTTACCCTCTTCTAATCTAAAAATTGTTCTTCCCTCTCTGTAATTTTACTTCATCTATACTTTATTCCCACTACAGTTTTTTGATGTCTTTTAAAATATGATTTTTGAAATTTTTTCTTTTTTTAAAAAGTAGTTGCAGCAGGACTTCAACAGGTGGTTTGATCTCTGACCATACTAAAACACAAGGCAGGATGCATCATTTATGAGGGAGAAAAGTTAACAGGACTGCCTAGAGCATGACAAGCAGCTTTTTAGGCAACCTAGTATAGACACTGGATTGACTTGAGAAGTGGCATTGGCTAGTGTTTGAGGACACGTTATTTTTGTTTTCCTATAATTCTTGTAGTTTCTTCCTGGAAAGTTTTGTAAATTTTGACATGGCATGGATTCCTACTGGGAACTGTGGAACTTCAGCAGTAGACTAGATGGTCATCTAATTCACACAAATCTGAGAGATTCTAGTCTAGTTATATCAAGGTCCCATTGAACTCTTTCGAGTGCATTATATGATTTGGGTACTACCTGTAGGTGGCAGTAAAAAGTCATTTAATTATCAAATCTAATTCAAGATCTGTGATTAATTACTAAATCATAAAATTAAAATATTTCCCCAGTATTTTAATCTTTGAGCTTCTAATCAATTCTGGAATTATTGAGTTTCTCTAAAGTCATATTTGTTTAGGTTTGGAAAGAGACTGAACTTACTGGTGTGCCACAATAAATTCTGTGAGGATTGATGTCATGAACTTGTCCTCCTTAAGGAGCTTCTGTTTTTAAGACTGTTTTTTTTCAATAACAACAAAAAAACCAACAAACAATCCAATCAAAAAATGGGAAGAGGACCTGAACAGACACTTCTGCCCAGAAGACATACAAATGGCCAACAGACATATGAAATGATGCTCACCATCACTAGTTATTAGGGAAATGCAAATCAAAACCACAATGAGATACCATCTCACACCTGTTAGAATAGCTGTTATCAACAGAACAAATAATAACAAATGCTAGAGAGGATGCAGAGGGAAAGGAACCCTCAGACATTGCTGTAGGGACTGCAAATTGGTACAGCTGCTATGGGAAATAGTATGGAGGTTTCTCAAAAAACTAAGAATTGATCTACCATATGATCCAGGAATCTCTCTATCGGGTGTTCACCCCAAAGACTTGAAAACTCATATCTGAAAAGACATTTGCACATTGATGTTCATAGTATTATTCACAGTGGCCAGGACATGGAAGCAACCAAAGTGTCTTTTGATAGATGATTAGATAAAGAAGCTGTGCTACCTACATGTAATGGAATATTACTCAGACATAAGAAGAGATGGAATACTGCTATTTGTGACAACATGGATAGAACTTGAGTTAATTATGCTAAGCAAAATAAGACAGACAGAAAAAGTTGAAAACCACATGATATCAATTATGTGGGATATAAACCTAAATGCAACAAATAAACAGGACAAGTAAACAGAGACTCGTGGACATGGACAATAGACTAATGGTTACCAGAGGGTAGAGAAGAGGAAGGAGGAAGGAGGGAGGAGGGGAGAGATAGATGGGGTAAAGGGGGTCAAATATGTGGTGACAGAAAGAAATCTAACTATGAGAGGTGAACATACATTATAAATATATATATGCCTTACTGTTAAAGTGTACAATTGAAACTTAGATTTCATTAAACAATGTCACCATAAAAAATAAATTAATTAAAAAAAATCAAAAATAAAAAAATCACATGATTAAAAACAAAGTAGAAACATACCATATGTCAGCCAATGGAATAAGATAGACCAAACTAATTATCATTTAACAAAAATATTACTTAAAACATCAATCTATTGTATACTATATAGAGTAGAAGATTTATGAACTGTTAAAAAAAGATTAGAGTCTTTTTTTATAGTAATTAAAAATTGTAAACAGAATTTTTTCTGCTATATCTAGGATATTGATGAAGAACTCCTAGTTACATTTTAGAAGTGTTTGGCAGAATATACCATTGTTAGTTTTACTGGATGAGATATTAAGATACCATATTTGATGACCTGCAAGAAAAGGAAGTGAAGATTCATTTATTTTTTGTCAAAAAGAAGAGAAAGAATGTTAGTAATTAGTGAAGTGTTTGGGACACTTTTTGTAGAAACCAAAATGTTGTTCACTCAAGAGCCTTTGGAGAACAATAGAGTAATACTCCTACATATCACTAACGTTCAGATATTGGAACAGATTGTTGAGAGGGTGAGAAATTTTCTGGGAAATTGTTCCAGTTTTCACTGGCTGGTTTAGATACTCATCATTTCCCTCTACTCCCAAGTCAAGGAAAAGATTTAAACAACCACTTTTTTTAATTTTTGCTCTTGCAAAGCCATGCATCACTAAAACATACACATTAATTATACAATCTCTCTGCATTTTGGATTAATGGACTTAAAACAATTGGAGGACATAAGTCTTTCCACAGGCAACTTTGTAATGAACAATCTCAGAGCAGACATCATTCCAGTAAAGTCTCACTAGTGCAGATGAAACATCAGAGTAAAGACCATGAAGTAGGACTTATTTAAAATGGGCTTCTTCATGTGTTGCAGATGAATAGGCCCCTGATTACACATAATGATTGTTCATGATCTTCCTGAGACTGGTCAGATGGAAAGTAATACAATTCTGCACACATTTTAATCATTTTTATTGAGTGGTGGTGCCTCCATTTTTCTGAACCTTTAAGGGGACATTTCATGGTTCGCCTTTAGTCAGCCTCCCCTTTCAGTCTTATCATTTAAACCAAGCAGTTAGCCTGACATCAAGTTATGCCAGTTTTAAAACATTATCACCTTCTTATAAAGAAAATGACACTTCTAACTAATTTCTACCATATGCAAACACTTACAGTTATTTAACAAACTATAGAAATGGTCCCTGAAAGTATAGTTTTACTTACAGTTATTTAAAACTAGAACTTTTACATTTTTTTTCTTTTTTTTCTTTTTGCCTACTTGTACCAAATGGGTTGGTAAATTTTCTCTCTAGCTATTTAATATATTAGACTTATGCTTGGAGGTGATTATACATAAGATGAGTCACATTCTTACAAAAGCCAGTATGTAGGACAATTTTAGAAAACTTAAAGGACTATTATGACTAAAATTATAAGAGAGGAATCTAGAAAAATTATGCATTCTATTAAGTGTATTTTTTCTCATATGCTCTGTTGTCTATGACCATTTCACACTTGGATTATTTCTTGAGCCATTACCTGTGACTCAAGGATACCTATTGGTTGACACAGTATACTGAATTCTAAAATTACATCTTTTCTCCAAATTATTATTTTTTTCAGTTTGACTGTCTTTCTTCCATTATTTGAAAAACAGGATTCCTCAGTTCTTGTGTGTTAGCAACCCCCGTTTTACACATTAACATATGCCTGACTGTCTCTTGATTGTGGACTAGTCTGAACTGACTACTAACCACTTGGGAACAGCTCCTTGAAAACTCTGTGTTCATTTATTGAGTTTCTTTGCAAAGGTTTAAAGTTATAAGGATTACTGTAGACTCTCACAGATTAGATTTCAAAAGGAGGGATGTGGTGGGTAGATAAGTAAGTATTCCAGTATTCTTCAATGGGGTCAGTAATGGCATTTTGAGTGGAATAGTTCTTCCTTGTGTAAGACCATACTGCATATTGCAGAATGTCTAGCATCCTTTTCTCCTTCCCAATCTTCTAAGTGCTAGTTTCTACCTTTAGTTAACCGAAAATATTTATAGACATTTCCAAAAGACCTTGTGGAGAGATGGTACTGTTCCAGATTGGGAACCAATGACATATCAGCCCTGTCCCATATAAATAAAAACAAACCATCAGCAACCAAACTGGCCAGCAAACATCTTTATTGTCTTACCTAACCAGCATTGTACAAGGCCTCATTGACTGAAATCTCTCTGTTGAACTTATTGTAAAACAATAATCAGTTATTTGCAGTTTACCTAGCCAATTTCTTTTGAAACAGAAATTCCCATAAGCTTTGATCAAATAGACAATATACGTGTTTAGTAATGTTTTCACCTTGGTTTTATAGTTTCCATTCATTTTCTAATTTCCTTTAGGTCTTACTTAGGGTCACTTGCCAGTGTTGGGCATCTTGCACTACTAGACTTTCATATAGATGTTTTCAGTGTGAATCTGTAGATTTCTGGGTTTCATTTAAAGTTCCTCTTTGCAAACTTAAGTGTAAAGAAACTCCTTTTTCTGCTCTTCTTTATTTTCCGTCGAAACTTGCCATGTGAGTGTTCAACATGTACATATTAGCTGAATAAGAGACATTGTTTATTTTCATATGACAAAAAAGACATTGGCTGGGATTTTACTACAGTGTCATTACTGACCTACACAGTAATAGTCCAATTTCTTAGTACAAAATATATTTTGGAAATATTTTAGGAGATTGAAAAAATGATTCTAACATTTAAGTTTCACAGACATTAGAAAATTTTTTTGAACAGTTGAAACCATTAACTAGAGCCTATTTATTTTGTTTCAGTGACAAAAAAAAAAAGATTCCCTTACTTATTCATCAATAGTTTCCATAGATTGTTTTTTTCCAGCCTGATTTCACCTTCAAATTCACTGACCTGTGTTCCAAGCTTATCTATAATTTAATTCAGGCCAGTTCAGATAAGTAAGCCATTATTTCCTTTCCAGCCAATCAGCATTTAATTTTTCAGAGTTCTTAGTCATTTTTTATTTTCTAAGAGTATTTGACTATATATATACATGAACACACATGCCCCACACACCAAACACATAGATATCCAAGCACCATTTTTGTTTATATATTATACATATTAATTTTGTCACTCTGGATCAGTGTTACTTTGAAAGAAATACAGAACTTTCAGAAATTGTAATGCTTTTTCAATAGCATCAATTTCTATATACCTAAATAAGCTACTCTTAAGAACACATTCCTATTTAATATATCTCTATACAGACAAAGACATCTCCACTGTTCTCAATTCCAAGATGGGTTACTTTGGTTTTACTTCTGCCCTGAATAGTATGGACATGAGTGAATATTGTGCAAATGAAATAAATATGTAAATATTACTTTTAAAAGGTATTTAAAAGAAGAAAACTTTTAAAACATATAAAGTTTCCTTTGAGATATCTGCTTTAGGTGGAATAAAAATATTGTGACAAGTGGTGGTCTATAGAAATTTGATTTCACTTGAAAAATAAATTTATATACCATGAATTAAGGAAACTCTAACCTGTTTGTATCTGAACTTTCACACTATTTCTCATATTAAATTAGGTTCCATAATCTTTTATATACTATATCCTTAAAAATATTTTCAACTATTATATTTGCATCATTTTCAATTATTTTTACAATAGATTTTTTTTTTTTTTTTTTGTGAATCTCTCCTGTAAACATCATATTAAAGAGTGTAGGCTCTTTGGTTAACCTATCTGGATTTGAAACTCTCATGGCTTATTTTATCTTTCTGTGACTTATATTCAGTATCTATAAGTAGGTGATTATTTTGTAGTGTATTCCCCACAAAGTAGGTTGTAATATTGTATGACTTATTGCTGCCAAACTGGAATAGAAAATTTTAAACCTGCAATCAAGGAAAAAATGGGTGTTTTCATCTGATAATTACATAGATAAATGAATCTGTTTAGAATAATATATTGTTTAACTTGTATCAAACCTGCTAAAATTGTATTTTGGAAATAAAATGTTTGCAAAATGAACTTTTATTATTATTATTAGTAGTAGTAGTATTAGTATTATTTTGGTGAGACAACCCTTGGTTAACCTCACAGATTGCAAGGGCCTTGTCAGTTTACAATCCCTTGTGTTTTTACTTTTTACACCTATAGCACCTGGTCTTCCTAAGTGGTCTCCCATCCAAGTACTAACCAGGTCCTACCCTGCTTAGCTTCCAAGATCAGACAGGATCAGCTTGTTCAGGGTAGCATGGCCATAGGCCAAAATGAACTATTTTACAAGTAGATGTAGATTTGTGTGAGCTTCCATAATTTTCTCATGTTTTCCATCTTAACGTTTTAGATGATGGGCTAAGCCTCTATAGGAATTCACTGAGAGAAAGGAGATAAAACAAGAGAGAGAGAGTGGAAAGGAGGAAAGGAGATAGAAAGATAGAGATAGATAGATAAATGTCAACTTCCTAGGTTTTCTTCTGAACTTTTCAACTTCTCTGATAGCAGAGAACTTTTGTTGCTCCCTGAATACCTTAAAATCTTGAAAACTTTCATATTTTCTCTAATGCAGTTCCCTGGGCTTATCATGAGTTCCTCATGTTTGTTTGCTAGGTAAACTTCTACTCATTCTTCCAAGTGCCTCATTCATGAAGCCTTTTCTGACTTCCAGATAGACCAGAAATTTTTTTCTCTTAGCTCTCCTTCGTTCTCTGTACACATATCCATTTTAGGGATGGTCTGAAATCTAGATGGTTTACATATCTCTGTCCAAAATAATTTATCACTTAGAAGTCAGAGATGTTTATTCTGACAAATGATGCATTTTGTAACACATCTGTCATGACTGCTGAGCAATAGGGACACATAACTTTAGAAGTAAGAAAAATCTTGAATTTTATTTTAGGTCAGATTTCTCATTTTATAGATAAGAAAAACGAAGACCCCCAAAGTTCTATTTCCATTCTATAGATTTGGTTGTATGTAGAATAATTTGACTGCCCTGGATGGACACATTTTAAGAAAGCAATGGTGAGTCTGGTTTGTCTTTGAGTTTCTTAGAAAGATTTGATATCAGCCTGAGATAATTTAGAATTTTTGGATCACCTCTTCAAATAAAGTTCACATAGCATGCTCTTCCTCTGCTCTCTTTTTCAATGTTCTCTGGTTAGTGTCTACATTAGGAGAAGAAAAATAGCAGTAAAGCAAAGGAAAGGCTCATTAAGAAGGCTCTAACAAGTGTAGGAGCATTTTGAAAGCCAGGAGGATGGTTTGAATAGTATTGTAGCACAATTGGCAAGGCAGTGAGTGGAGTAGTGTCTGAAGGCTGGGTTGCGATTGTGTAGCTTTGAAACAGAGGTAGTAATTTTCAGCACTGCTGTGATCTGGAGGGCCAGAGCTAAGAGGAGACTTCAGGAAAGGAAATGCTAATATCTTAAACCAGAGCATTATTTTATTCTGGTTGCATAATATGATATGGTAGTTAAACCGTTATTGTAGAGCAACGGCTTATGCATATTTAGTGAGCTGCTTGTATCAAAATGATTGGCTGTTACAATAACACAAATGCATGTGTGGTTTCCCGAACAGTTAATAATTGTTTAATAAGCAATTCTTTGTAAATCTCCCTGAGTCATTGTAACTTGGGTAGAGATGGATTATTTCCCACCATTATTAGGGACAGAATAAAAAATAGCTGGTAATGAGGAAAACACTTTATAAGGAGAACATTAACGGAGTAATCTGCCAGTTACCATCAGGAGATTTTCAAAACTGATAGAAATGTACCATGTGGGAAAGAAAGTGAGAATAGCCAGAGGCAATACATCCCGTAGATCCTTGGAGAATTAACTTTCTTTCATTTCCAAATAGATTTAGTGATATATGTATAGTGAAGGCAATGGGGAAAGCTATGCAGTAGCGAGGGAGCCAGAATATTTTGGCTGAAGTACTGACTTCCTTTGTTACAGAAACAGTGAACAGAATTTTTCTTGATTTCAGAAATGTACAGAATAGGCGTAAAGTCTGCCTGTCTTCAGGTTGTTTCTCCTGAGAGGATAACATAATATTCTACAAACAAAATGCTGTAATTGTTTTATGATAACCCAGTATTGTGGTCCTTCAAGCATCCCTACATGTGTACTATTGACTGTAATACCTTTAAAATGATTTATGAATTAAAATTTTATATACATATGGTATTTGATTACTACTTTTGTACTCAAGACTGGGTAAAACCCACTATGATTTGTCTACAATGAAATATTAAGCAGCCTGCTAAATATTTAATTCACTTGCTGAATTGCAACAGAGTGGTTTAGAAATGTGAGACCTTCCTCTTCACTTAGAGGGGCACTTGCTGTATAACCAAATAAATTATTAACACCATTGTTATTGTTTAGATCTTTATTATCACCTCTGATCAGCATGCTAGGAAATATTTCTGCTGCAACAAATAGAGCTAATATCTAACAACAAGTTCAATGCTATTATTTTTTCAGACATTAAATCTAAGCTCTTAACAATCATAAGCCGTAGGAAAATAAGAAAAATATGCTTATTTATAAAAACATTTGATGAACTATCCAGTAATGTCCTCAATATAATGAATTCCTCCTTCATGGATTTAGATATATCATGGATCAAATAATATTTCCTGAAATATAAATAAATAAATGTGTATATGTATGTGTCTGTGTGTGTATGTATATATATATACATGTGTGTGTGTGTGTGTGTGTGTGTGTATGTTTATATGACTCATTGATTTGTTCTATCTAAATTTTCAATACACATACAATAAATTGATATAATGAACATTCGAGACCTTAAAAAGAAGGAAAAAGCAAATTCTCTACTAAAACTCTAATCGAGCTATTATGATTGAGTTATAAATTTGACGCTGGCTTTACTAGCAGTCAAGCCTAGGAGGCATATTATGATGGGTTGCAAAATTCTTGTTATCAGGAAGGAGGGAACATGTCAATTTTAAAAGATAAACTTATGTTCACATGGAATTCTAAAAGTAATATTTTATGTAGGATTGTGTGTAGAAGGCTTTGAGTATGGTAAAAGTTAAATGTCAGTAGTGACTGAAAGAAATTGCAGATGGGATTTTTTACCTGACTGTTTAGAATAAAACATGAGATTATGTACTTTTATACAGAGCTTGGTAGGATATGGTCTCTGAAGAAACTGTCCATTGGAAAAAGCTTGCTCTGTGACCACTAGTTTATCTGTTTATATGTCTGTGTTCTTCAGCAGTTTAATTACTTTTTATACTCAGTTTCCTCATTTGCAAAGATCTTCCTTATAGAGTCATTGCAAGGGTGTAATGAAATAACGTGTATATGTAGAGGTTGAAGTTCATTGTAAGTTCATCCCTTCATCCCTTAGCACTGGTGTTATGGTTGTGCCACAACACACACACACACACACACACACACACACACACACACATACTCTTTTTTATTTGAGATTTATCTTTGATATATTAATGCTGGATAAAAAAAAAGACCTAATTCATTATTAAATTTAAAGCCATGAAGATCAATTTGAATATCAAAGTTTAGCTTGGGGTATCTCAGTAATGTTACAGTGGAGTGTTCAGATCTTGGGCATTATTTTTTGAAAGTTTCAGCTTGTATTGAAAAGGAGGCTATGCATCAGCTTTCCTACAGACAGCTCTGAAGGTATTTGCATTCCTTTTCTTGATGTTCCTTTGAGTACTTTAAATAAAGTAACTTTAAAGTACTTTCTGTTTGTATACTGTCTTTTAATAGAAAACTTGCTTAATCATTAAGACTGATGTCTTGCTGTTGTTAGAGGTCCATGGGGCCTTGGGTCAGGACTACTCCGGGTTTACTTTCTGTTCTAAGGAAACAGTGCCCCCTACAGTCATTTGATGGAAATTGTGGTCCAGGAGTAGAGCAAAACGACCCTTTCTTTTCTGGCTGGTGGCTAAACAAGCTTGTTAGAATTGTGTGATGTCAACGTAGCAGACTGGTAAACTGAGCCAAATCTTCAAACTGAGCTATACAGCCATGACTGTTCTTCTTTCCCTTTTCTTAGAAAAATACTGAACGTGCAAGTGATTCCATACTGCCCTTATCTTAGGGGGAATTGATCAATTAATGAACACTGTCTCTTATAAGCTCCTTTCAACTATTACAACTTTTGTTGGAAAAGACTCCTGTATATGTGACAATTAAACAATCCAGTGATAAAATTGGAATCTTTTTAGGTTAACTTGAATTAGAATCATAGGAAAATACAGTACGTTAAAGCAGCATTGTTGTGACCCCATCAATAAGAGGTGATCTGTATTGTGGCCTGAATAGAGACAGCTCTTACTCTAAAATGGTGCAGAGAGATGGGTCATCCTGTTTCAAGCACAGAATCAGCTGTAGTTGCATGTAGCTAGAACAGCTAACCAGTTTCCTTTCTGTGTGGAAGAGCTGTTGTTTTCCCCTTCCAGATCCATTTTCCCCATTGACTGGGTTTAGCCAGTGGGGGGCACCTGGGGTGGAACCAAAGTAAGGTTGGAACCTTTATTCTGCTGGCTCCCTGACTGAAGGGTGTCTAGTTCCAATCAGGTGGTTTTCTTCACCTGGTTCTCTCTCTCAGGCTCTAGTAAGTGCTCTGTCCTCTGGTCTTTCAGATTGGAGTTGGTGACAACTCTCTTGTTGCTAGCTCTGGGGGACTGCATTATACCTTGTGGCTTTTCTACACCCAGATACCACCTTGTAAGTAATATCTTTACTGGACTTTCCTCACATTACCCAGTCCGAGTGTGCTATCTCTGTCTGCCAAGGCCCTGGACTGCTGCTGTCATTTAATGCTGGTGACCACTTAGAAGGTGGGAGCCCCCACCAGGTTGATTCAGGCTAGGGGTGATTGTGGCTCCTGGTAAATAAGGCCAATGACAGTTGGCCAAAACATTGTCAAAGTTTACTCGTATTCTCTTGCCAATTTTAATCTTGGAGTTATTTCTTTAGAACTGTGGAGTAAAAAAAAAATTTTCTTTACCTTTTTCAGTCCATGGTATTTTAGAATTTTTAGGAATTATAATGTGGAGTTAGAATGGTATACCGTATAGAGTTGTGGACTCTGGAGTCAGGATTTGAATTCTACCTCCTCCACTTCTCAGCTGCATGGCCCTAGGCACTTTATATAATCATTATTTCTTCATCTGTAAAATGTGAAGACAATATTTGGGTCCTAGGACATATGTTTTTAATCAGTTGGGTAAGTACCTAAGTGCATGACATCCAGAGTGCCTGTACCAGTTTGCATTCCCCCCAGTGATGAATGAATGTTCCTATGGTTCCACCTCCTCATTAGCACTTGGTATCAACAATTATTTTTATTCCTGGAAATACCTAAATATAAATACATGTATTTTCTATTTTTAATTATTCTATAGATTCCAGCCACAGTTAAAACTATGTAGGAGCATCTGGTCTTTTTTAGGTCTGTATACTGTGTTGAAGGTTTGACCATGTTACTTGTCAACCATGATTAATGTTCTTTCAGAATTCAAAAGTGCCCAAGTTACCTTTTCAATATCTGTAAAAACAAATTTGGATACTTGCCTAAGCCACTGTTCATTAGAAGTACTAGTTTTATATATTCACTGGCTCATCAAATATTTATTGAATACCAACTGTATATTGGGACTTAGGGACAGAGCAGCAAAAAAAAGAATGACAAAGTCCTTATAGTTATGGAAATTACAGTTGTGGGGATAATAATTTCATACATAATATGATACACTATAATGCAATAGATAATGCAACATAATGCTATATATACAGTATAAATTAGTGATAAATGTCCTGATCAAAGCAAGTTCTAGGAATCTAGAGAACACTGTTTTGAGGGGAGATTGGGTTAGCCAGGGAAAGGCTCTTTGAGAGGAGGATGACAGTGAGCAGATTTCAGAAAGTGGTGAGGGAATGAGCCAGGATGTGTGGAGGGATGAGCATTCCAGGCAGACGGAAGAATAAGAGCAGATGCTCTGAAGTGGCAGGGTGCTTGCTAGATTTGAGAAGCAGTGAGGAGACCAACGTGGCTGGAGCCGAGTAACCAAAGGTGTCAGGACATGAAGTTGGAGAGAAGGTCAGGACTGAGTTTTGTTGGATTTGGTAGGTAAGTGTTTTTCAAATCTTAAAGTACCTAGAAAACACCTGAGAATCTTGTTGAAATGCAGATCCTCATCGAATAGGTCTGGAATGGGACCTGAGGTTAGTCATTTCTACTAAACACCTGGGTAATAGCACTGCTTCTGGTCCATGGACCGTACTATGAATAGCAAAGTTGGGGGACTGGTCATGATTTAATTCTGAATAAGACTAAAAGTCTAAGGAGGATTCTGAGGATGGTAATGCTGTGATTTGATTTAAATTTTAAAGTATCTTTATCTTTTGTCTGTAGTGTGGAGAAACCTCTGAGGAAGTGAGGAACTAAGCCAGGAGAACAGCTAAGAGGCTACTGCTACAGTCTGGGTGGAAGATTCTAGTGTTTGGTCTTGGATGGCGGTAATGGCAGTAATGAGAAAAATGCTAGCTAGTCCAGTTGTGTAGTTTTTGCACTGCCCAAGGTACTAGTAGAGTAGGCAGGTTGAAATGTAGGTAGGTTTAGCTACATTCACTTGCTAAGCCTTTTTACTTTGTGATACATCAGCCAAGAAGGAGATACCCTTTGTTCAGTTTTTTCTCCCTGAAGGTAAGGGGTGGCTTTTGGAACTCTTTCAAAGGCAGGGCATGTGCTACCTGCTGGAGTAAGAAGCGCTTGCATTTAATTTAGAAGACCCTGGGTAGTTAACTTGCAGAGAAGTGCGACAGGAGCCTTTCTTTTAGTTTTCACTACTGTCATGTGCTGTTACCTGAGATTGTGGCCCATGAAAGCTTTTCCTGGATAGCAGAGCAGCCACAGAGGAGCTGTGGCTTTGAATTTTCTGAACTTTGAATTTTCCAGAGAGTAGTTTTTCAAAGAAATTGCTCCTGTCAGAGGAGAAGGAAAGCAGACCAAGTCTTTTATTTTAGGCTTCTCTCTATGAGCAGATAGGAGTGGAATCTCTTTAAAAATGTCTCTGTACCACTATAAAAGAGGTCACTAAGTATAAAAGGAGAGAGCCAGACATCTATGCCAGTTGCCAAGCTGCGTCTGGTAGTTAATCTTTTGCTCCCTACTGCAAAAGTGGTCTGAAGGTATGTCTTGTCCAAGAAAGAAACCATAAAAAGGTGCGTCATATGTTCTGTTGCTACTGAAATGGTGTGGTTTCTCTGAGAATGTCTGAATCAAGCTGGTTGTTGGACGTGCTTACTTTGGGTTCCTTCATAAAGGCGGCTTTGCCCTTATGGGTTTTCTGGCAGCACAGTGGGCACCACTTGTGGATGTTCCACTGTAGTGTCCTTTGGCTCTATGTACTTTAGTTGATTTGTATGCCATTTTTACTAACTTAGATCAATGTGGTCTGATCCTTTAGGCATGTTCCTGCATGCCACGCAATGGCATCATGCTAAACCTGTTTGAAAGATACAGAAATAAAATGTGATGATATTGTTGTAGCCCCTGGGTCAGCAGTGCTTCTGGCATGGATCATTTGAGTTTCTTTTTGGAGGTATCATGCTTGACTTGTTCCCTAGCACTGAATATGAGGTGATAGGAACCATGGCAACAGAAGTTGGGGATGCAGCAGGTCCTGGTGAGTCTCATTTGCTCCTCAGGTCTCCTCTGTTGAGCTGGATTCTATCCATCAGCTTTTTTCTTAAACAACATGTTGAGTGCTGGTAAATGTGGCACGCTCATCTGTCAGAGAGAGAGCTATCCATAATTCATTTTTTGTTCGTTTAGATAAGAATTGGAACTAAACTTTCAGATCCAAAATATAGTTTGGAGGATTCTATTCTCTAGGGCAGAGGATCAAAAACCCAGTACACCCTGAGATCAGGCATGCAGCATCGATGAGTACAGGGGACTGTAGGAACCTGGAGAGCACACAGCCTTCAAAAGAGGACAGCCACTACTGAGCACACACTGGGGGTCACCACGTGCAAATGCAGTTTCTGCATCGCCTTTTGGAAACATTTCAATAGAAGGCAGAAATCACAAGTCTTGTGTTAAATCTTCTGGTTTTTAAATGAGGGAAACTAATTCAGAACATTCTACATATTGTTCAGACTAATTGCTTTAAACCAAACAACAAACACCACCACCACCACCATGTTCTAAAGGCTAGATTTATCCACTGAAAAGCTGTTCTTAAGCTTAGTATATGTATGTTCCACTTTTTTCAGAATAAAATGTCTTAACAATAATGATAAGCAGATGACCTGAAAAACAGCTGCGGAAAGGAAGTTTTCATGAAAAAGATAAATTCTTGTGAGTTGTAGAATTAATATATATACATGTATTATATATATTATATAATATATAATGTGCATGTGTATATGTGTGTATGTATGTGTGTGTATATATATATACACACATATATATGTGTGTGTGTGTGTGTGTGTGTGTGTGTATATATATATATATATATATATATAACATATATGTAATCTAAAGAGATAACCCAACAGTAATTGCTGAGCATTCTGTAATGCAGATGACAAGCCATCCCACTAAGTCAGATAAGAAATATTAGTCCTCACCTTCTTTACTATTTTGCTACTCTCTACATCTGCTTAGTGAGTTCGTAAAATAAAATATAAACTCTCAACCAAAAGTAGATAAATGTTTAGGCCAATGGGAGAAAGTCCCAGAGTCCAGGCCATGTCAGGGCTGACCAATAACAGGGAACTCAGTGGAGGAGGAAATCCAGGGTCCCTTTTCTGGGCAAGGCTAGCCTAGGACTGCAGTTAAGAGTTTACCTCCAACTCTTATCTAAACTACAATAAAATGAATTATTAAGTGCTATGCGTAGCAAGCGGCTTCACTAGAGCAATATTTTTCAAACATACTAGGATCTTATGAATCATGTATAAGTGATTAATTCATTCTAAACAAATTATCGCTTTGTTTTTAAATATCAATAATTTGAAATCTCATTCTGGAGCCCTTCAAAAGTTGCTGGAGCACAGTTTGAACACACTTTATTATTTCAGTCCAGAAATGGTTATTTATATTTTTTGTTTAATTGGCCAACACCATACCATGTTATTTGCATAATGTTTATAATGAAAAAATTTAATAGCCTATCAGAAAAAAATATAAAAGATTTATAGTATGAAGTTAATCTGAAACTTGATAATTGATAATCATGTATTTGCTTCTTTGTAATATAGAAAGCATGTTTTCTTGCTGTAGCTTACATGATTCTGATAAGATGTTGGTAAAAGAGCTGTAAGCTAAAACTCAGAAGCTGAGCACAATGATAGTATTAATAATAGTAATAATAACAACAATAAGTACTATTTATTGAAAAGTTTCTTTGTACCAGGCATATTGGTAAATACTTAACATACATTACCTTATTTATTCATCAGAGCAACTCAAAGAAGTAGACCATGATATCTTCATTTTTTGGAAGCTGGAAACCTTAAGCAGTTTGCTGTAGGTCATACACAAATAGGCAGTAACTGGAATTCAGCCACAGGGATCTTTAACTCTAATGTCACCACCATGTGCTTTCTAAGTTATACTACTAATAAACGACAATATTAGGATTCACACTCAAATCTTTTGATTTAGAATATCATTGTTTTTTGGACTATGGTAAATTTTGCTCTAAAAGTACATTATTTTTGAAAGTTCACATAAGCCGTCTTTATTGGGTATGAATGTATTCATGTATATCTGATGATGCAAATGAGCAACACCAGTGGGTATTCACCCAGTGGGAAGTTAAATTCTTCAGCTCTTATTTAAACAGTTGGTTTGTAAGATAAAATGATACTGTGATTATATAAAAATGTGTCTTATATTCTACATTTTTTCCTGTTTAATTACTTTTCCTCTCTTTAATTAATATCTTTTCTGAGGCCTCACACTTTTTTCACCCCAGGATACCTACATTGTGTTTGAAGGAAAGATATTTACCTATATGTCAGATGATCTTTATTATTATTCTTATTTTTCTTCTTATTATTACTCTTAATTAAAGCCATTTAACCTGCCCTCAGACCTGCTGTGATTTAATGGAGTCTGCTGTGCATTCAGATCCTTTGGATTAGCCCCAAGGTGTGACTACAAAGCTCACATTGGTTGCAAAATTAGTGATGGATACTTCTCATTTCCCAAGAGAAGAGAAAATGAATTGACTGCTTTTTGAGATGACTAAAACACGTACACATAGAATTGACAAACGGCTTGATTGTATTTACACTGGTATTAGTTTGGAGACAGCTGAAGGTTTTTAACTCCTGATTTCAAGTTTGAATTCATACAACTGTAGAGTGTCAACCACAAAATTAAGAATTTTATGAAAATGCCATGATTCAATTCAAGCGTTATTCCATCATTTTTTTAGCAAGCTCTACCGAATGATTTTTCGATTTTGTTGTTTTCAGAGACATAGGGTGAAATGCGGGCCACATTCTTCAAAATGAGAGAGAATGCTTGTTATATAATGAGTGTGATCAGCTTATTTCTATGCTTCTGACTCTACCAAATTTCTCTTTTACATTTCATTAATTTTTACATTTATCTCAGTTTTCAGAAGGCTTCTCTCTTTTGATTCTCAGAAGAGTTTGTGAGTTAAGTGATCCTCATTTTATAATATGAAGATCCGAGGCTCAGCAAAGTGATAAAGTGATTTGCTCTTTGAGCTAGGTATGTGGCTTGGTATAAGGACTGGTGACCTCGGGTGTTCTGACCTGTGCTGTTGCAGGCTCTTGAAATCCTTAGTATCTCTGAGTTTTCTGTTGCATGTGCTTTCCGGAACTGCCAGTCAGGAACTTCGATTTCTATTTTTCTTTGATCTTTGAACTGGGTCAGAATTTTCTTAATTATTGACTAACACATGAACTGCTTTGTTCCTGGATGAGGATGCCTAAATTCCCATATAAAATGGAAACAGGCTTTTAATGGAAAGAAGTTGAAAGTAAAAGCTCTAACTCACTTAGGTTAGTCTTAAGAATGGCCTTGCTGTTAATTATGTGTGTGTAATTAAGTAATACTGGTTGTAGTTCTTCCTATAAATCTTTTTTAAAAACACGGTTTTGGACAAAATACTTTTTTCTTTTTTTTTTTTTTTTTTTAGTCTCGATACACAGTTTTTTGCCTATGCAAAGAAGTCTTTAGAAAAAATTATAACAAACACTTGGACTTTCTCATCCATCAGTTACATGAGCAGTAAAATTGCCAGTCCTGATGGTTTAAAGCAGGGGTTGGCAAACTGCGACCTGTGGGCCAAATCTAGTCTGCCACCTATTTTTGTATGGCTCTTGAGCTAAGGAATTTTTTTATGCTTCTCAGTGATTGAAAATAAATCAAAAGAAGGCTAATACTTCATGATATGCAAAGTTATATTCAAATGTTAATGCCTATAAGTAAAGTTTTATAGGATATAGCCATGTTCTGCTCATTCACTTACAGGTCATCTGTGGCTACTTTTGCATTATAATGACAGAGTTGAGCTGTTGTGACAGATTGTATGGCCTACAAACTCAAAAATATTTACTGCCTTGCTCTTTACAAAAAAAGTTTGCCAGCTCTTGATCTAAAGGAAAGTTATAGGGTAGTATATCTGTATTGCTTTAAGTACATCTTTTATTTCCTAAATAAAGGTATTGCTTCTTGGGATTTAGAGAGAAGAAACATAGGATTCACTGATTTACAGCAACAATTGACTTGAGTAGGTCAGCCAGGTAGAAGGATGTTAAACTTTGGCCTCTTCCAAATGTGGCTCCCCAACAGCCTTCTATAACTCATAACTTGGTGCTGTAGGAGATGCTGATTTGGATTAAGATATTGTTTCTCCTGATAAACTATGTAAAACTATATCCAGGTCACCTTTCAGCATCCATTAAGTTGGCATTTCCTATTAGAATCGATAGCAATGATGTAAACATATGGAATAGATTATTAGATGCTTCTTTTTTCTTTGATTAAGGTGTTTACTTTAAGATATATTATAGAAATAATTACAACATCAAACTTTTGATTTCATGGCTAAAATAAAACAGAAATATTTACATAAAAACATAAGCTGATATAAAGAAAAAATAGAGTAACAAATAATGTGTAATTTTGATAAATATTATGAACTTAGTAAGTAAATGGCCAAAGTTTGGAAAACACTACTTAAAAAATATGAAAACAAATTAGGTTATAAGTTTAGTTGGAGGATTCTAGGCATGCCAGAAACATGCAGAGAAGTAAATTTTCACTGCAGAAATGAGATGAGGGAATGTCCAGCTGAAAGTGGGGTTCTTTAAGTGGGGAGACAGAATCAGGAGAGGGACAATGGAAAGGGTCTGGAATTATTTGGAATATGAAGCACAGCATTTCTCTGTCCTACACTCTTTCTAGTTTACTCAGATATTGAGTAAAGAGGTCTCTAACACTGTTTCATTATATCTGATTGCAGTTTATGGAATATTTGCAGATTTGGGGGTTGGAGAAGCTTGAAAGGTATCTTTTGATAATGTTGTGTCTATTACGTGTGTGCATCTTATGAAGTGGAAAATATTCTGCCTCTTCAGTTGGATATCCTACTTTAATAGTTTATTATTTAAGTCTGATTTATTGTCTTGAAAATAGTGATTTTAATAGCTGCATAGTGTTCCATTGCATAAGACAATTTAATTTTCTATTCTTAAAATTTTGGATTTTTTGTTTTGTTTTGCTACTATAATTAACACTGAGGTAACGAAAAATAAAACCTTTATTCTTAGTTACATTTCTGATCATTTCCTTAAAATAGATTTTTGCACATAGTTCCTTGGGTTAGAGGAACATTTGTAAGACTTAATGTGTAACGCCAAATTGCCCTCTAAATAGGTTGTATACATTTACATTTCTGCTGGAAATGTGCATGAATGCCAAGTTTGTTGGTTTATTTATTTATATATCTTTATCTCTGTATCTGAGAAAAAGTTTTTTAATTTTTAAGATATAGAACTCATATTTCTTGTAAATATTTTATCCAAAGATTTATTTATCTGTTGCTATGATGAATGAGAATCTTTATGTTGTTATTTTTCCATAGACTTACCATTGGTACATTGAGAAAACAATTGTTTCGGGTATATTTTGTATGAGGCTGAACTCCTATTCATTCTAAAAGTATTTAAGTTGATTTCTCCTCATTTGCCTTTAAGCACCAGAGAGGTTAGAGTAGTCTTTAGGAGTGAAAATCTTCAACTTTCTTCACTGTGTGTGAAGATGCACATACAAGCCTCTATTGTTGGTTCATTCTTGCCTAAACCCCAAAACTATGCCCATAAGTAAAATGCTGATCTAATTTGGGTGAATACATCTGGGTAAATCTGCAATTTTGAATGCTTCTCTTTAAGAATAGAACTTTTAGAAATATTAAGGCCTTGTTTGGTGTTACTTGTCAAATTTGTTTTTAAAAAACAGAGAGAAAACATGATTATTCTTAGAAAAGAGTTGACTTATATTCAGCATTACAAAGAACCTGGAAAAGGTTAAGAAATGGCTATTGTACTTTGTTTCTTTTAGCTTAAAAGAGAATGTTTTAATTTAGTTTTTCAGCCTCTATGTGAAATTGTTTAACAAGAGTGTTAAGGCCGGTGGTATAATAAAATGCCACTGATTCCTCATTTCTAATTTTTTTCATTTAGCAATGTCCATTGG
The DNA here is from genome assembly GCA_004027375.1 of Macroglossus sobrinus. Lineage (NCBI taxonomy): Eukaryota > Metazoa > Chordata > Mammalia > Chiroptera > Pteropodidae > Macroglossus > Macroglossus sobrinus. The sequence continues at coordinate 600,368 of PVKZ01000501.1, forward strand.
CTTTCAAATAAGTTGATTTTTAGGGGATTGGATTTTGCCGCTTATAGCTCTAATAAAATGATGCTGCTATAAAGAATTGTCATTTTAGGTATTATCAGGCTAATATACTTTTGATAGCCTGGCATCTCAGTGAATAATTAAGTATTTGTGCACAGGTGAAAGCAGATTTAATGATATAAAAACTACTGAAAAGCTGTGTGCTTAATACTTCATTTTGCTTTTATTTATTTCTTCTCAATCCTCCAATGTTGACACTGGGAACAAAAGGATCCAAGCTAGTGCTCTTGAAAAAACTATAACGAACTTTGGTATGAAAGTGGGGTGCATTTATAATCCAGACCTTGTCTGTACAAACACCCGTCCCTTTTTCTCCCTCTCACCTTAAGAGTTTAGTCAGGGATGAGACACGAGCCAAGCAAGGCAAATGAACAAGGTTCTCAGGACTTGTCCTTAGTCTATTATGGGGAGAGGCACTCATTTCCTCTGGGAATGAGTAAATAAATAAGATGAAAGCCTGGATGTGGGATGGCCATCTGAGCCACTTCTTGGGGAGAAGAAATTAAAGGAGAGACCTAGAGAAAGAGAGGCTCCTGAGGTGCTTGTTTTGGTTCCCTAGTCGGCTTTGGCTGGAATGAGCTCATGGATGTCAAGATTTATATTGGCCAATACATTTTCTTTCCTCCTTACTCTTGATTCAGTGTATGAGTTTAGAAAATGTTTTGGTCAAATGTAAAGGGAAGAATCCTGAGAAATCTCCTATTGTTCTTCTCTGCACTCACCTTATTCTGCTCTGGCAACAAATCACACTGGTGCTTTGCTGTCGCTGAGATGTAACAGGCACCTCAAGTTGTTTGCATTTGCTGTTCCTATCTGGAAAGCTCTCCCCTTCCTCAAGGCTCTGGTCTTTACCACTTCACATCTGTGCTCAGGTATCAGCAACTCAGGGAGGACTCCTCTGACTCCCTATTTAAAACAGAAGCATGCAGATCATTTTGTAACTCCCCCTCAACTGCCATCTAGCATAAAAAATCCCTAATTATTTGCACACCATCAGGATTCCTCCACCTCCACTGGAATAGGACACCATCGAAGAAAAAGATTTGTGTCTTCTTTGTTTCTTGTGGTATTTCTAGCACCTCAAATGGCTCTAGATAGGGGCGGGGCATTCAATAAGTATTTGTTGAACTATATATAAAAATGGTACCCAATCACTCCTGAGATTACTTATTAATTAGAAATGAATTGACATCACATGCTTCCTGATATGATGTACCAAGAAGAGCACAGCCTCACTTCTGTGTTATTTTGCTACAAATACAAGGAAACAAGAAAACATCAGATAAATCCAATATGATGAGTATTCTATAAAACAATTGGCTTGTATTCTTTAAAACACTAATATTACAAATGAAAAATAAAGGCTGAGAAACTTTCTGGATTAAAGGAAACTAAAGAAACATGGCTCTTTATGTAGGTGCCTGTGTTGAAAAAAAAAATCCAAGGGGCATCCTGTCCTTCTAGAAACTATAGACCCACTCTGAGACTGATTACTAGTCCTGCCACCACCTGAGGGACTACTAATGCTCCTTCACCGAAGTATGAATGAGTGTCAGGCACTCTTTAAACACCTTAAACACTTGTAGTCATTTAGTCCCCAGATCAGCAGAGCAAATTTGGGAAATAGGCATCAGTGTTTCCATTTTACAGATGAAGAAACTAAGATTTAGGGAGGTGATTTGGCTATTACATTTGAGATTTTGACTCTATCTCTGACTGATCCAAAGTCTGTTCTTTTTAAGCTCTGTCTTAAAATATGAATCAGAATGTCTAATGAAAGAAGGAAGTATCCTATAGAAGGAACTAGTGGAAGAAGGCCCAGGCATATGACTAATCATCATTACAGAGAGTGTTTAAAAGGGAGATGCCTAGTTCAGGCATCATAATTCAGTGGATAGAATGAGGAATGTAACATTTTTAAAGTACTCCAGATCATTCTGATGTTCTTACTGCCTTAGAGAGCTAGATTTAGCCCTGTAAATTTCTTAAATTGTTTAGTCTAAGTAAACATGTGAATTCTAATTTATTTTGTGGAATACTGTTGGGGACCTTGCCTTTAAGAAGTTTGGGCTCTAATTACAAGGCAGTTTACCAATAAGGACCTTCTTCTATGATGTGGGTAATATTTAGAATAATGGTCGGCACAGTCCATGCTTTCTTTTGGTTGGTTGGTAATTTAATGTGGAAAAGATACATATTGTCTGGAAGAGATGCATTACCATGTAGAATATCTTAATATGAGATGATTTTTCAAAGATACAGGCAGAGAGAATGGATGACCAAATAGAATGAGGCTCTTAGTAATAGCATTCGGAAATTCCTGAACTATCCTCCAATGTGAGCCTTTAAGACTGCTCATTTGAAGACATCCAATGGCTAAAGTACCCTTTATGAAGTATGTTCTCTGAATTCTGATTTCAAGTCTTTTTTTCTTGTGATAGACAGTACTTGCTTTAGTTAGCAGAAAGCAGACAAAACTTCATTTCTTGAGGTTTAGAGTCTAATATTGTGTAGTTGCTTTTAACATTTATATCTCTAAGGACTTCCTCTGTGATTTTTCACTAAGTTGACAAAGAATGCTAGGTAAGCCCTTTCCTTTGAATTGTTCCTATCGGTATTAGGAAATTGACTAAGATATGCAAGAATAATCTGATTTATTTATCCATTGACCGAATTCTCCAGAAAATTTTGTGTTAAGTTGTTCCTTCCATGATGATGATGCTCACTGATGAAAATAGCTCTTAATATGTGTTGAGTACCTACTGTGGCTCAGACATCATACTGAACATTTCACACCTAGTATTGCCTTTAGTTTTTTATAACAGTGACGTGCTGAGCTCAGTACTTTTTTTTCTGTTTGTTTTAGGGAAGAAAAAACAACTCGGTTTTACTAGTGTTAAGACTAGTGTATGGGGGGTGGGGTTTGAAGGCAGAACCTCTTGAGAGTGAACAGCCAAGAATAGGTCCTCACTTTTGGCCCTATTTACCCTGAGAAAGCAAGAAAGATTGTTTCATGGGGTCCCCTCTAACATCAAGATACCTGTCCACTCCCACTCCTGCACCAGGGTGTCAGAGAAGATAGGAATATAGATTCTAATCATTGTGCTGCTATTGTTAAACAGAGTGCAATTAATGCACACTTTGTGGATTTTGATGCCACAATGTCAATGAGAAGATTTCACATAGATTCTCTTTGGGACTGTCAGTGACAAAAAGGTCAGCTTTTTGATGGAGAGGAGTGGTAGAAGGAGAACTAGGGTGAGGAGAGGAAGCAGATCCTAAATATTGTTACATATGAGGAAACTGATGTGGAAAGTGTTAACCTAAAAATAAAAACCAAAATGAGAAGCAATAGGCTTTCATTTGAGATTAAAAAAAAAATAGCAATTCAGAAGGTGCTGATTCAGGTAGAAACCCAAGTAGTGTAAAATTAGGAGACAAGGGCAGTGGTACTTATGAGAAAAGGAAGGGAAACAATGACATCAACAGAAGGAAGGTATTCCTGTTGGAATAGAAAAGCTAACATAGTGATGCTAATTCTAAACAATGTTTTTAATTTTTAGTCCAGTAGCTATCAGTCTGGTAGTCATAACATTTATTCTCTTGTAATCTTTGCAAATAATTGTTTGAGATACAATATTGTTTTAAATTCAGTCCAAAGGTTAATTTGCCCTATTTTAACATTCCAAAAGTTTAAGACATTCAACAGACAAAACATTTCCTCTGAGCTGGCAGTTCTGCCTCCATTTTAAAGTCTCTCTCTCTATCTCTGTATTTTGTTTGTTTGTTTACAAAAAAATTTAAAAAACTTTTCAAAAGTACAAAGTAGCACATGGTGTAGCTGAAATTTGAATGTAGTTGCTTTGGACATGTTTCGTCCTTTTTCTACTTTTGTTTCTTTCTTTTATTTTTAATTATATAAATATCAATTTGGAATTCATATTCTTTGTTACATATAAGTACCTTCCGATTATTTAATATTATATGAAGCTAAGATCCTTTTTATGTCCATATCCACAGGTTATTTTCTCTTATGTTACTTGGGAGCATATGTTTTTGACTTATCTAATATATAAACATAAAAGTTATTTCTTTTAAAGAGCTATTCCTGGAGTGTTGACAAATGATTTTGTGTGGCTAGGCTTCAGTATTTTGAGTGTACCAAATGTAATCAGTATTTGACTTATTAAATATGTTACTTTCAAAATATTTTATTAGGTTTGCAAACTCTAATACATGGCCTGCTGTCCTGTTTCTGATAACTCAGGGTGAATATGGAAACTTTTAATACATGGAGTGTCTTCTCTCTGCTGATAGATGTTTCTGTAAAAAATGGATAAGGTGATGAGATCAGAATCAACTGTGTTTCTTATGCAGAACCAGTGCTTGAGATGCATGTTAAGTCCCTAGCTATGCATCTCATTAACTTGCCTAGCAGTTGGAGATCTGCATACTGACTTTAAGAATATTTCATTACTGTATTTTTCTAATGGAAGTTTTACATTTGGCAAAGAATTGAAAAGATATGTGTCTCTATTACTCAGCTAGTTGTATATTATGATCAGTATGAAAGATTGCTTCTGATTACCTGGAGACTGCATGAAACTGTTAAGCTATGTTAGGTTTTTGGTTTATTTTCTGATTGACTGAGTCCTGTAAAATTTAGAAAAAGGAGGTGCATTAAAGAAAATTTAAAAATGTTATTTCTTCCTATCCAGCTCCTTTCTTTCAAAATCTTTGTTCACTATTTGCCTTTTAACTTTTGCAGTAATTTAGAAGAAAAATGAAAAAAACATTTGTGCTCATTTTATAGATGACAAAATGTAAAGAAAAACAATTTAGTTTTCTGTTGCTCTGTAACAAAATATCCTAAACTTAGTGACTTAAAACAAATTTATTGATCTTCAGGTCAGAAGTCTGACATGGGTCTCACTGAGCTAAAACAAGGTGTCGGCCAGGCTGCATTCTCTTCTAGAGAAACTAGGGGAGTATTTTTTTCCTGGGCTCTTCTAGCTTTTAGAGACGTCCTGCCTTCCTTGGCTCATGGCCCTTCCTCTATCTTCAAATCCACCAACAGTCCCTCTCCGCTAAAGTTTCCAGTCTCTCCCTTCTTGTCTCTCATCTCTTTAACTCATTCAGTAAAAGCTCTTTGCTGTTAAGGACTCATATGATGAAATTGGGTCCACTTTGATAATCTAGGATAATCTTTCCATCTCAGCATCCTACAGTTGTAGTGTCCTTTTCTCGGTATAAGGTAACATATTCAGATGTGGAGAAGAGGACATGGACACCTTTTGGGGAGAGGATAAGGTCAGCCTCTCATAGGTTCTCCAATGTTATGAAACAGATTGCAAGAAGACTTATAAAGAAGTGTCATCCTTTTAGTTATGAAATTATATACTCTGAAGTAGACTTTCTGAAATGTAGCATAGTTCATAATTATTTAAATGTGCTCTAATGAAATAGATTTCAAGAAATGTCAGATATAAAAGAAGGAGGCTCTATTTACTAAATTTCTTCAGGTTAAGAAGCCAGCTCTCTAATATTATAATTGAGAGAATTTGCTATGCTCATCGGTGGTTTAAAATTATTTTGTGTATTTGTTGTAGCTCTCAAATAAACCAAAGGCGGTAAATCTGAGCCATCTTCTCTTCCCCAATGGGCCAGGATCAGTGCTGAGCCCATGGTTGCTTGTTCATCTGTTGATTGCTGTTAAAGAGCTATTTGATTACTGAGTAACATCAGTAGGGCTAGTCAGATTGGGCAAAGCTCAGATTGTGTTTTCCAGTTTTAGCCTCTTTCTTCTTCTCTTCCTTTCCTTGTCATATTGTCCCGTCTTGCCTCCTCTGGAAGGTAAGAGGAGCCTTTTGTCCTAGAAAAATCTGCTGTCAAATTCTTCACTCATGATGCCTGGCAAAATGTATTTGTTTCCATTAAAATAGTGAAAAAAAAAAAAAACTACCAGAGATGTGATGGAACTACAGATGCAGCCAATAAATATGAGAGGAACTTATTATTATTATGTTTTAGCAATATGACTTTCCTGGTGATCCTTGAATCACAGTGGACTCCCTATTTTCTCTGCACTGGATGGTGTCTCCATTGCTCCTTGCTCAGTGATGGAAAGTGAGTGATCTGATGTATTTTAGTAAGAGCCTTGAGCAGAGTATCTACCTCTGTGTAGACTTATTGATTCATTGGTTAATTTATATATTTCTGCCCTCATCTCTTTGAAGATAGAGTTTCTGACTTATCAAAGGCTATGTGCTGATAAGTAGTAACCTAGAATTAGAAAACTAGAATAAGAACATTCTAAATATTAATGTAGTTAATATAGTTTCTGTGATTAACAAACAGATTTGACCTTCCAGTAACCATAACAAGGAGAATCATGAGAAGTCACCCATCCCTCTGGTAATGTTAGGTCAGCTCCAGACTTTTCCAGGATTTCTGGCCCAATTTTTCAGGGGAAGAGGTTTCTCTCATTGACTTGGAATACATAGCCTCTTCTGCTTCACCTGGTTAAAGTCTTTTTGTTCTTAAATTATAGCAGAGTGTCATTTCTTTTGGAAGTTCTCTTTGAGTTTTCTTACTAGATTCCTTCCTTCTTTTATCTCTCACATAGCAGCAGCATGAGCTTCTCCCACTGTTTCCCACTAGGCTGTAAGCACCGTGAGATAAGGAACTATGCCTAAATTTTGCACCTGACACGGAGTATGCACTTAGGAAATATTTGTTGAATGAGTGGAATCTTACTTCCTCTATGAAGTATTAATTACCTATTCAATTCATAAAGTACTCCCATTTTTAGGTTACTCTAGTATTCATCACTTAAATATGAGTCTTCCCTTGTTTTCTTTTGAATGTACATTGGGGTTTTCTTCTAACTAGATAGTAGGTCTCAAGAAGACAAATTTTAAGGACTCTGAGGACAAAGAACATATCTTATGTCTCAAAAAAGTCTTCCAGATTACCCAGAATGATTTTGAGCATAAAGCAGGTTTTGAAGCATGATTTGGGAGTTAATTGATTCACCTTTGTTCACATGTATGTGGCAGTTCAGTCATAATCTTTTACACACAGCTCCTCTTTTCGTGGCGGGTCCTCTCCCTCTTTAGATATGGAGTTTCTGAGGATAGGTGAGAGGTGGAAGTAGTACCACTGATTTGTACCCCCAGAGCTGGATGGAACCTCAGCACAGTCTTTAACTCTTCACCTTTCTGATCAGGGGACTGAGATGCTGAGAGGAGAAGCTCTTGCCTTACAGAAGGCAGGTGTGCAGTAAATTGAACCGCCAGATTGCATAACTGCTTAGAAGAAAAGCTGAGGCCATAACTTGAGTCCCCTGACTCCAGGCTCATTGTTCTTTGTTGGGTTGTCTCATTTAAATTTAGAGAAGAAAGATTAAGCACTCATTAATAGGATGAGGAACACATGCTGGGAATCGAAATTAATAGGACTGGGGAAAGCCAGGAAGACCCTGGGGGAAAATATGGGTGTGTAGGTGAAGCCAGATGAAGGAGAGATGAGTTATATATTTGGTGAAAACCATTGTATAGAGTTTATTTTTGTTCGAAACATATACATTACATCTATTTTTCTTAGGCCTCACTACTTTAATTTTTATTTATTGAATAATTATACATAAAAACATCTCTTAAAAATATTTTCTCTCTTGCCTTCTTTTATCTTTTTTACATATTTATTATACAAGCCATATATTGTGACCCTACAGAGTATCAGTCTATAACTGTGAGTACTTGTGTGTCTGGCTTAGTTTATGTTTGCAGAAATCATGCATGTGCGCATATACACCTGAATGTTCATAAACAAAAATCGAACTGTGAGGAAATATAGTGACATATGGAACCTGAAAAACCATGGTCTCAATATTAGGGCTGTAATCACAGGTGTAAATGTTTGGCATTTGACAAATGAAAAAATTTTTTATGTAAAACTATTTTAATACATTAAGTTAAAAGCTGGAAAATTAACTCCTTACGATAATGAACTTATCTCTCCATTGAAAAAGGAATAAAAAGGAAAACTTTACCAAACAAATAAGTTAGGCCCCAAGTGATCTTCTGAATGATTTTCCAAATTCTCAGGTTTCATTTTTGTTTCCTCTGGGGAGTTCTTTGCTTCTGCATTTATTTTTCAAATTATATAGAGAGTGTGGTAGAGTGTTTTGAGTATCACTAACTTTAAAGTATTTGGAAATAGAGTTTCAATTTTTTCAATGTCAAATTTTACTATAAATGCAAATTTTCTTTCTTTTTACCTTTTCAGATGTTTAACTCCTCATTTTCTCCCAGTTTCTAAAACCATTTTTTCTTCTTCAACACCTTCGCTTAGGTATTTGAAATGGACAATAGCTTTTTTTTTTTTCTCAAATATGTTTCCGTGGCTATATCATTGTTATTAAATTTAGCTCTATATATGATTTGGCATTTTTTATCCTTTGTCCATAATTGCTCCTTTTTTAATGTTTGCTATTTTTTTTTTTACTCCCTTTTGATTGTAGATCTCTTGAAATTAGGAGTTAGATCTTGTGGTAAGTGGTACGCAAATGCCTGTTGATTCTTTTTAGATTGTTTTTAGAAAAAGAAAGAGTCATATTGCTTAGCAGAAAATGACATATGTGAATCAATTATGAATACATAAAACAATCATCAACTGGTAATTGCTATCAATAAAACTATGTAGCATTTCTTCTTTCTGTCTTTTGGAATGGTGCCTCATTTTCTGGTTTGCCTTTTTTGGGTGGTGTTCCAAGTTCTAGGCCTGCAGAATAATCCTTTTTAGGCACATTCTCTTTGACAGTGACTTTTAAAAAATTCTCTTTTTATCTTTTTAGGCAACTCCTAATAGTATCTTTATATTAAGAAGAAATAAGGATCTTAACTAAAAATTAAAAATGAACATAGTAACTAATATTTTAATATTTACATTTATCTTTTATTTGACTTACAACAAACAATCCATATTCTGTTTATGAATGATGAAACTGAAGTATTAATGATGAGGCAATGGCCATTTAGCTGTTGAGTACCAGAGCTTGAGCTCTAATCCAGTGAGTTATCTTCAGACCCTTTGGGCTTTCCTCTATTCATTTTCACTGTGTCTTTGTAGAACAGCTAACCTGTGAGTGGAAACTGACATGCTTGAAGCTATATAGAGTGGAATTCTATGAAATACACGATAAAGGCATTTCTCTATGGTAAAGACATAATCCATTACAATATTTTGCTTAGTTGCTTAACTTGATCAGTGATCCATGGATATCAGCTGTTGGTGGACTTGCCAATAATTACTGCTAATCTTGGCTAGATAACGATGAAGAGTTAAATGCAAGTCTCATAATTTAAAGGACTTTGTAATGAATATTGTTAGAAATATCCTATCTTGAAATTTTATGTTTGTATACTCAAAGTCACATTTCTAAAAAATTGCTAATTTAGAGCCTGGTTCGCAGAAGGGAGTGTTTTTCACTGAGGCAAAGTACAAAAGATGGAGTAGAATAATTTAGACCATCATGAAGCACCTTTTCTTCTTATGTTTAACGGGTCCACTCACTCAACCTTTGATAAGAGCAAGGGATGAAAAGGGCTTGAGGCAGATGGAAGGAAAATTTATTGAGATGTGAATAATCACTTTAATTCATAAAAGTTATAAAATATACTAAATTTAAAGTAATAAAGTTACTATAATTTTTACTATTTGTCTAAAAGGTATGGCATAGCCTCCAAATCCCCATAGGTTTTTAAAAGATTTATTCCTGGAATTTTGGAGCTTACTAATATAGCCAGAACTCACATCAGAGCTTTATTCTCTTGAAGAGTTTCCCCTTGAGTAATATATAACTAGTACACAACAACATGACCACATTGCTTGTAAAAATATTGAAATATTTTCTTTTTGGTTGATACGTCACTGCTAACCTGCTGAAACAGTTCATTATCCAAGAGCTAAATAAAGGGTTAATGTTTAGAACATTAAAGGAGGCCACAGAGGACTCTTCTCCTTTCTGGCATTCATCCTGTGAGTGGCTGACTATTTTGAATATTAGCTTTTGTTGTTGTTACACGGTCTCTGCCATAAGATGCAAAGATGTGTAAGTCAGAGACCATGGCTCTTTACTGCTCCTTGTAAAGACGAGAGTTGCTTTTAAATGTTCTTCAAAAATATATTTCCGATTTAAAATGAGTAGAGGAATCTTCTGGCTGGTAGATATGATGCCTTAAAAAAGTTCCACCTATCTAGGCAAAAGTAAATGGAAGAATGCCAGTTTTTACTTTCTTGGTTTATTACTAGCATTATTTCCCTGAAGAATGCATGCAGATATACTGTGTGAGCTATTTGTGGAGTTCTCCAAGTTTTATGCTAGAGATGTTTAGGATTGGGGATTGTAGGTTTGTTATCTGTGAGTGTAGATGCAAATATACTCTATAGGTTGTTGAAATACTTCAACTCCAGAATTTATTAAAAATAGACCAGATTGTTGGCTTCTGACAAATTTATGTTATCATCTATATTTTGTATGACAATTAAAGTGTTTTAAATCATTAATGAAACAAGGGTGACTATGACTAAATATTCAGATATACCCGTTGTTTCATTTTATCCTTATAAAATCAATGAGAAGGTGCTACTATTTGTATTTTATAGAAATTAAGTGACCTGAAAGATTAAGTTAGATGCTTCTGAGTGGTAAAGCCAAAGTCATGGCCTCAGATCTGCTCCCAGAACCCACATGAAACTGCTCCCCCAACTCTGATATGGGGACATCTCCCAATTATCAGGACCTTGTCTCTGCACAAACCAGTATTGCAAATAAGGTACTTGTGAAGTTAGGAAAATTTTCCAGGCCATGAAACAAAACAAAATGAAATAAAAACACCCTTTCAAATGTTAAAAAGTGATGCTGTATTTGTTATGTTTCTGCATCATTTATAGAATGAGAGAGGAACTGGGGAATATTTTGACCTCTTTAATTGAGTTGAGGTACAATTCTCTAGTGACTGCTAAACCATGTTTTCCTTAGTTATTGAAGTAGGATTATTAATGGCAGCTTGCTTCCTAGGGGATGTTATTGAGTGTTGAGAAACTTTTAAATTAGAAATATTGATGATGTAAATTGTGATGTAGAATGTAGATTTATTAAATTTTGCTGCCATGAGGAGGCTCTGGCTGTCACATCTGTCTCTCCATTGATGTCAGGAGTGGATTAGGCCCTTTGGCAAGGTGACTTGTATACCCTTTCCTCTCTTTACTCTATGGACAACCTTTCGAATTACATCCTTCGTCTTCTTGGGGAGTTAACCATGTGTTATCAGTATTTCTTTTAACATTTTTATGCTTAGGTATGACGAATATCTAAAGTATTATCTCTTACTTAGACTTTTAATTTCCCCACAAGCAATGGTGAAATACAAGACTTTCTGAAAAACATACTATATTTTATAAATGTTCCATGCTCAAAAATAGAGACTGCTACACATTTGGGATGTTAGATAAAGGACTATCTCTCTCCTTGATATTGATAAAAGAACACAGAAGTTTGAGATGCATAAGGACAGAGAAAATGATTGAGAATTAATGTCTATTTATCTTTGCTTTTGGGGAATAAATTAAACTAATCTCATCAAAGTTATCTAGGAAGTTTCTGACTGTACTCTTTAATCTTTGTTTCAGAAAACAGCAGACTGCATTATTAAAAGGGAGATCACTGCATGTGGGAAGAGTGTTCAGCTGGTGTCTGTTTTCAAATATGAAATTAAAGAATTTGAAGTTAATTTCAGAGCTAAAGGAGCTGCTAGTCAAAACAGAGTAGGCCATTTTGGAAATGTTATTACATTATTTAAAACATATTTGTTCAAAAATGTGTATGTGAGTGGCTGTACAAACATTCTATGGGTATAATCACAAACAAAACTTTTACTAATGTTGAATGCCAGCTACAAACTGGATAAAGATATTAATTTAATCTCTTTTTTTTTGAATTGGTACATATGCAACTTTCTCCAGAGTTGAGAAGGGAGAATTGAGAAGCCTTTTTCCATCTTCACTGTGGGGATGCGTGTGCACATGCTCACACCCACACATTTTAATCTCATTGTCTAGTTCTGCAGTTAGTAGGAATAACATTTTTGAGTTTATGTGCTTTAACATTTGATATACATACTATAACAATTAGTAAAACCACCTTATATCCTCCAAGGGAGTTTAGCACCTCACTGGCTGTTCTTTCTCCAACATTTTTCTTAGATTCCTGTCCTTTGCTGTCCTCTGAATACTGGATTCTCCAGAGCTCACTTCTTAGACCACTCCTTTTATCTAACTACACTCATTTCTTAGGTAATTTGATCTAATCCCCTGGCTTTAAATATCATCTGTATGCTGAACATGTTCATATACTTATTTCCAGCCCTAGCTCTTGAGTTTCAGATGTTTGTGTCGTATATCTCTGCCTGGATATCTAAAGTCATCTCAAACTGAGTGTGCCTAAAATGATAACCATTGATTCCTGCCACACACAACCTCCTTCTCATCTTGCTCCTTTCCTATCTTCTCCATCTCAGTATATAGCATCACCATTTATCCAGTTGCCCAGGACAAAAACCCCTAGGGATTAGTGTTGAAATTTCTCTTTCTCATCTATTTCACATTCAATCCATTAGCAAGTTTGGTCAGTTATACTTTCAAATATATCCAAAAATAAATCCTAACAGCTCAACCAATATCTTCCTAGATTGGACTGGTTTATGTTCCCCAAATATCACTGTGTCCACTGCTAACCTCATCATGGTCAGTAATTACCCTCTTAGTCAACATGAACCATCAAATATATAAAATGAATCTTGTTGCCCTGTCTTCTAAAGGTTTCCTGTCTTGCTGAGAATTATATCTTAAATCCTTACCATGGCCTTCAATGTCCACTATGGTCTGGCCATTACCTATTGCTGTTTATTCTTTTTCTGCCATTTCTCTTCTGTCTGTACCTCATTTACTCTGTTCTAGCTGTACTGGCCTTCCATCTTGCCCACCAACTCTCTAACTCAGAGCCTTTGTTTTCTCTGTTTGCAATGTGTATGGCTTACTCCATCCCATTATTTAGAACTTCTGTCTCTTTCCCAGATACCTGCAGGGCTTTCTTCCTTATCTCATTCATAACTCTTTTCTTTGACTACTCCAGTTAAAATAGCAATCTTGTCACTCTATATTGTTGTTTGATATTCTATAGCACTTTTCATTTCCTGGAGTAATATTGGTTATTTCACTCATTTGCTCATTGTCTCCTTAGAAATTATGGAGCTCCACTTGGACATGGCATTGTGTGTTTCTCCAGCAATACCTGGCATATGATGAGTGAACGAATAAATAATACAGTTATGTTCATCTGCCTTCTTTGATATCCTTACTCATTCTCTAATTTTCATCTTGTGATGATTAAAACTGTCTCTCTATATCTCATTCTATGTTGCTGTGAATATTTAACAATGTTCAAGTCCCTTTAGAATAGAGGAGCATCTGATTTAAGGGGTAGTTAAAGAGCATAATGGATCCAGGCACAAGACTTAGAAAGAAAAAGACCTGGGTTTAACACTGGCTAAGTACTGACTTTGTGACTTTTGGACAGTTTGATTCCTTTCTCTGGATCTCATTCCTCATTGTTAATATTTGTATCTTCACCGGGGGTAATGATATCATGCTCATATGTTTTTCATAAAGAGTAAATAAAATCATATATGTAGAATCCTAGAGTTAGTGCTCAAATATAGTTCCTGTTATTATTACCTTTGGTCCTAAAGAGTTGTGTAAACAGATTTTTTAATGATCAAGTCAATAATCATATTTATTCATCTTTTTTTTTTAAAATCTGGATATGATTCTGTGTTTTTTTAGGATTACTTTCTTGGGTTGGGATTGTAATTTGAGTAGGAAGAGGCGGAGGCTGACAGTTTGCTTGGTCATTTCTAAATGAAAAGAGTTCTGTTTTGAGCTAAGATAGAGGCACTATATGCAATTCTCCTTTTATTATTTACATATGTAGTAGAGTCGGTATTTAAACTATTCCAAATGAAGCTGTGCAATAAATGTAGTTTCTGTATTTTCTATAATTTTGGTTGTTAGCCTCTCTCTACCAGGTACCAGGGTTTGGAGAAACATAAACTTGCTAACTAAAGGAATACCAGTCTCTTCTCTTTTTTAAAAAAAGGGGGTTATATTTTGGTCATTTAATTTAATTTAATATTTTTGCAAGTAAATAGCCATGTTTTCTGAGTTTCTTTCCTTTTCCCAACCTCTTCCCCAGTTTGGGTCCATGTGGCAGGGGAGGCTTGTGAGGCTGGTATTCTGATTTCTGGGTCTTTGTTGGAATCTGATAGGGTGTGGCCATTTCGCTCTGTCCCTGGGCATCTGGCATTGTGCCTGGAGAGGTGTAACGGGACTGACCTGTATGTTTTGGCACTGTGCTGACACTCACTGCTGAAATCTTTTTTTAATTATGAAATCTTAATTTCCTGCCTGAAGTCTCCACCTGTCTTGTTTTATCAGCACAGGTTTTTTGGCTTCCTCCATTCTCTCCGCACCAAGAAAGCCCTGGTTGGTGGGGAGCATATCAAGACCTCTCAGCTGCTTAGTTTCACCATTTTGGACTTTCAGAGCTAAGCCAGAAAAAGTTTTTGCTCACCCATCTGGAAATCTTTGTTATCTGTTTCTAACCTACCTATGAGACAGTGTCATGTTGCTGTCATGCCATATTGGACAAAAGAATTGACAAAGAAGCATGCTGATTTTCCTAGACTATGTTTTGAGGAGCAAAAGACCAAGTGGTCTTACACTGGAGTTTCCTCATAAATTTGAGGATTTCTGTCAGATCTACCTCCTCTCCACTGCTGAGTGTTTCCCTTGCCAGGATGTTACTGCTTCTACCTCTTGTTTCTCTCTCTCTTTTTTTCTCTCTCTCCCCCTTGCTTTTCCCCTGCTTTCCCCCAACTTTTCCCCCTTCCTCACTCCCTTCATTCCTGTTTCTGTTTATGATAACTGGAGGAAGAAGAATCTTCCCCTTCTACGTCCTGTCACATTGGAGCTTTCTCAGCATCATCTCCTTCATCTCCAATACCCTATGATTTATAGTAAAATTCTGTGTTCTGAATTCAACATGTTTACTTTTTATATGTAAATGAGGAGATTGTAATAATAATGAAAAAAAACCACAGAATGTTTCTTTTGTCAAACGCTGATGTTTGAGATTATTGTCTTACTATGGACTCATTAATTTAAGCTTTTAGACTTAGTATCTAGAATTGACCTCTTTCCTTTGGGCAAAATCTTCACTCTTCTTCTTAGGAGATACTTGACTATCAAAGTGTAGAGTGTAAAGGGAAAAGACTTGCAAAGAAATGATCGATTTTTCTCTAACATATTGATAATATTACTGCATTACAATGTTTTATCTAATTTTATGATATCTATCAATGAGATCAAACAGGTCCAGACAGATGCATGTACCTGAGTAGAGTCAATGGGCTTTAAAATAACATCTCTTAAATATGTTTTATATACATGTTTTATTTCAAGGACACATGTTCAATAAGCATTTATTAAGTGCTGAATATGTGCTTAATATTATATTATGGTCTGGGGATATTAAAATGAAAAGGCATGGGTTTTGGATATAAGGAGAACCCAGTTTAGTAAAGGAAACAGGCAGATAAAAGAATAAGTACAAGATAAGTTGATAGCATTATAAAAAGTATGTATAAGAATACATACAGAGTATAGAACAGGCAATTGACAATTTTATTGGGCATTTGCAGGTCAGGTCAGGAAAGGCTCTTTGAGGAGGTTAATACTGATGTGGGAGCTGAAGAATAGCTTGGCCGGCAAACAAAAGGGAAGTTGTACAAACAAGGACTGAGGCAAATGTGGTGAGTTTCAGGGACTCTAAGTAAACGTATATAGTTAGGCTATAGGAATTTTGAGGAATTGTCAAGTAATGAGGCTGTCAAAGTAAACAAGGTCCAGATCACCAAAGGCCTTGGATGTCTTGTGAAAGAGTTTGAATTTTATCCTAAAGATGCAGGCTATTACAGGATTTTAAACATAGGAGGGGTATGATCTGACTTGCATTCCAGGGAACTTGCTCTGGGTATCATGAGAGAATTGATTAAAGGGGGATGATCCTGCTGGAAAATCAGGTATGAAGTGGCAAAAGATGATAGGGGAAGAAGGAAAAATATAGAGTCAAGAGGCATGCAGTAAAGTGGTAGCACAGATTAGAGCTGTGGGAAATAGAAGAGGAAATATAGAATGAATTTTGGGTTTGTTTATTTGGATAGTTGGTGGTGCTACAAAGAGAGAACATAACAAGATGATCTTCCTGTACTATATCATATCAGTGCAGATAGCATTTATTGAGCACATGTTACGTGCCATGCCCTTTGCATTCATTATTCTTAGTTAATTCTTCTAATAGCCGTATGAGATAAGAGTCATTACTCTCTCCCATTTTACATACTAGAAACCTGAATTCCAAGAAGTTAGATGCCATGGCCAAAGTCATACAATTGGAAGTGTCTGAGCCAAGATTTGAACCTATTCTGACTCTATAATTTGCTTTAAATTTTTAAAATGTATATATTTAATTTTTAATCTAATGCCATTTTAAAGGCAATGAGAATTCATCATATACATGAGAAAATATCTGAAAACAGGAATGGGAAAAATGGTCATTCAGAGACTTGCCACACAAAAGTCAAATGTGGCTTTGTTGTTCCAAGTAAATTTTCAGGCGGGGACAAGAGGACATCTACAGGTTACATAGCTGGGGATATATTCTGGGTGGCTGAATGTATGAGTCTGGAGCTCAGACCAGCAATCAGAGTTGGAGAAACATTTGGAAATCATCAGTGTAGAGGCAGTAGGTAAACTCCATAAACCGAGAAATTATATTTAATAAAAGAACCAAATCAAAACTTTCTTAACTCATGCAACTGTATAGATCCTGACTCTTTACAAAGAAAATAAAGATTTTAGATTTTGTCTGTAGAAATAAAGGGATCATTCACGTAAGCAGATTTGTATGGCTTCTTATACTTATCGTGATAAACTTTTCTATGATTCTGAGGATATCTAGTGTTTGCCCATGTTATTCTCTTGCTAATTTGTCAGTCTGCTGCTTAACCAGTTTGGGACCTAAGTCCTCCTAGCAGGCTAATTGAACTATATAAATGACACTCTGAGGCAGCTAAGTCTGTGAAGCATGAATTTGTCAAATAAAAAGATTTAAAGGTAATCATTTTTAAAGAATATCTTGTACTTTTGCTTCATCACTTCCTTTTCCATTCAAATAATTTCTATGTTCTTGGAGAAATATCAACATTCATCATTGTTAAATTGGGAAAAAATAACTGTGCCAGGTTATTTTATAGAAGTCAAAAGCTACATAGGAAGTAAAGAACACCACGAGGTACTAACAGTATGAAACAGTTTGTGTGCCTTGTACCGTGTCCAAAAATAATTGACTCATTAATCTCAACTATATCAACCTGGTCCCATTATGAGGGTCAAAGATTTGTTAATTTTAATAAACAGATGACTATCAGTTCACAGATAGGTATACATTTAACAGATATTATCTTAGAAAGACAGCAATAATTAGAAAATTTATTTAGTGAGGTGATTTCAGAGGAAAATGCTATAAAAGAAATCCCTACGTCCTACCTCGGGATTATCAGAATAGAAACTGAGCTATGATCCTAAAATTGATGTTTGGAAGTAGAGCACAAAATAAATTTCTCTTCTTTTTGGGAAAATGTTTCTGAAAAATGTTTCACAAAAAGGGAACAGTTTCACCCAAATCATAGAACAGTGAGTGTAAAGAAATATGGGGATTTGACATCAGATTGCTTTGTCTTTGAATCCTAACACCATCCCTTCACTATTTGAGTTTGGGCAAGTGATTTAATCTTTATAGGTCTCTGTTTCTTTCTCCATGAATGGGACAATAGTATATTTTACAGACTTATTTTAGGGCTTGAACAAAAAATATATATATGAAAGCATCATGCACAATCCTTTATGTACTGTAATTGTTCAATAAATATTATTTTTCCCCTTTCTGAATAATAAACACTAATCAGGTACTTACTGGCATGCTCTTTGACCTTTCCAAAAAATCCATTACTGTAATTTTGAAGTTGAGCAAAATAACTGTTCACTCACACCAAGTGATTTCTTTCCTTTTGCTTTTGCTTTTGCTTCCTACTAAGACCTTGCTTTCTTTTATTTCTTTAACTTAACAGATTTAAAAGCACTGTTTATACTTTTATCATCAGGGGTAATTATTTATTTGAAGTAAGGCTATGTCCCATTGTTACAGTTATTGGTGCCTATTGAGGAGAAAGTTGAATTTTGTTAAGTCTGTTTGCATATCACATTTCTTATATTTCCCAAGAGGAATTCCAACTTTATTTAAAGTTCTCTCTGATGATATATTAACATGCTTATCTCTCATGATGGCAGTTGTATTCATAAATGTCTCATTGTCCTTTTCTTCTGTGTCATAACTATCCCACATGCATCGGTACAAAAAATGGAGAAAATATACTAAATAAAGTATTTTTAATACCCAAGAGACAATTATGAGAATCAACTATATATCATGTACTTTCTTACAGGTGGGATTATTGCCATAGTCCAGTGGAAAAGGCAGATATGTGAAAAAACAGTGGCAAATACAGTGCTATAAAGGAGGCATTCATCTGTTGTAGATACTTAAGGATGACTCATCTGCAGGAACTTATCACCTGGTTTGCAGATTAAAGGTACATATATTAGTAAGGCTGTTTCTTCTTATTGGGTAGGTGAGGAGGTATCCAAACTCTGACAGTTTTGGGGAGGCTGCTTATCTGCTGTAGTTGATTTCTGGAGTACTCCTTGTTGTCCTAATATGAAACATGGGCATCCTTTGAGCTCTGGGGATTTTCTTGTTTTCATGATTTTATAATCCAGCAGCTGTAAACTGTCCCCAGCTTTGGGGACAATGTGTAAAGCTGTAATTGAGAGTCATCCATTGTGGACTGCAAACTATACTTTTGAGAGGTCAGAATCCTCTCTGGGATAGTGAGTACAGTGCTTTCAACCCCTTTTGGCCAGAGCTCCATTATTTTTTTCTTTTTCAGGTATTGGTCTTCTGCATATGGTTTTACTTCTGAGAAAGTTTTATTAGTCAGGGTCTAGTCAGGCAAACAAAAATCATTTGAGATATTTTAGATGGAGAGAATTTAACAGGGAGTTGGTAACATAGGTGATGAAAGAGCTGAGAAAGCGACCAAGGGACAGTGTGGTAACTATGAGGTTATACCTGGAAGCTACTACCATTCCTTAGTCTTGAGAAACAAGGGGAGGGAGAAGTGTTGCTGTAGCCCAGAATCTGGGACCACTCAGTGGAAGATGAAATTCTGGCTGGCATGTATATTGAATGCTGGATCTACAGAGGGGCAAGATTTTCCAGCAGGAGCTGGAAACAAGGAGAAGAGACCACTCAAATAGGATGACAGGGAGAGAATACCCTGGCTTCTTTCTTCCTGCTCTCTAATCACCTCTTGTTGGCCAGATCTAGTAAGAGAATTAGGAACTGATGAAAAGTAGTTTGTAGAAAGTCCAAGGTTGAATCTGCACCCATATGGGTGATGACCACTGAGGCAGACATGGATATGAACCCTACTTCAGGGAGCAACTAGCTACAGGAAGTGTGGTCAGCAGATAGCCTTTAAAGGTCAGCTCCTTCAGTTCATCTGAGTTCATGCCTAGTCTGGGGCAGCAAATATCTGGTGCCTGAACTAGGAGAACACATAAAGATCTGGTCCTCTGGGCTCCAGGGGCATATCTATAACAGCAATTTTCTCTTTAAAGCTCCAAAATGGATCGACCAAGGCTTTGTCAAGCCTGAATTGCATTTGACTTCTCATTATGTCCAATTCCACTTTCTTCTTCTTCCTTTTATAGGTAAATGTCTTATACCCCAAATTTTATTTCAGCTCCTGCCTCTGGATAACTTGAATACTTATTAACAGACATACTTATTAACTCAAACCTCAGACATGATCCAGGGCAGAAGGAGAAAAGAATGGGTTATGGATCTGGGAAACAGGTTCATAACTATCTGTATATATTAGAGAAGCATCAGAAAAAGGAGAGTCTCTTGAGTATTGGAGCAGCTGGGCACATCATCAACGAAGAGGACTGGGAGATTTGAATTGATGGGTAGCAGTGAAAGGAAGATTCTGGAAGAGATGAACTCAATTAAAGGTGTAACAGTGTGAATTATTATGCTTAGTGATAAAGATAGTACAAGAATTTAGGACCTAGTATTAGTACTAAATTCTGCTCCAGGGAAGGATTTGAAGTCATAATAAGAGAAATAGGTTTTAAAATTTTTTCATTTTATTTAATTTTAATTTTTCTAAAAAAACTTTGCAGCATCTGGAAAAACATCTTTCAGTGTGGCAGAAAGATGTTCAGATTTTAAATAAGCTTTCTAACAAGATATTGTATACAGGTTCATTTTTTTCCCCCATGAAAAGCTTTAATCACAAAAGCCTATCTGAGCCACGTAGAAAAAGTTATTGTTTAAATACACATTCTTTTTATTTTCTACATATAAGAAGGGAAGGAAATCAGAAAGGCACTATTATAACCAATTATATAGTGGAATGGTGTGCTAACATACTATTAACTTTGGTTTAGGAAAGGAGTTGTGTTAGCACACAAAAGCAAGATGTGCCTTTTTGTTTCTTCCAGAGTAGATTTAGGTGGTCTGTTAGCATGAATTTACCATGCTTCTAAAGAAAATAACTGTGCTAAAAATGCAAATAATATTTTATAGCTATGTTGAGAAAGAGAGCGGTATCATCAAGAGTTATTCCTAAATATTTGGAAGCTTAAGTTGAAAGTTTCTATTGATTTCTTGGAATGTTATACAATCCTAGGATATGTTATGTTTATGAAAAAGGTAGTTGGACCATCTTCGGTACTGGCCAAGGTGTGGGTGGCCTGAGAGAACTCTGGTGAGTGCAGGAGGTAGTCATACATCTTCCTGTCACTGTCCTTCGTTAGATTCATGAGATCAACTAGGGAATTTCTTTTTTTGTTAATGATGGATGATGATTACCAGGGAACAAATCAAGAGTGGAAAGTCTTTCTGATAAAATGAGACCTTTGTTGTCATGGATAGCCCATTCGCAGTGATACGGGCTTGAGACAATGAGCTTTCCATGCCACTGCCTCTTTCGATAGGGATCTAAATATGGTGACTTAGGAGGCACCATGTACTGAGACAAATGTCTGAAAGCCACTCATATGATTCTCTTTTATGCTTAGTGTCATGTGGGAAAGGAACCATAACTAGATAATGCAATCTTTTGTTCATTAAAGAAATAAAGACACTTTCTGCTGCAGTAATTTGATAAAAAATATATATGTTGTATAAAGCAGGAGCAACACCCCAGTCCCTCCTTGATTTTCTTTTGTTAGAAGCTGATACTAAGTAATCACCATGATAATAGTTTATTGATGTCTTTGTTTTATTAAAAAGTACTTTGTGATTCCTTAGTACTTAGTCATTCATACAGAGTGCAAGCAACAATGGCATCATCACAATTATACATTGAAAATTGCCCCACCAGGACATTACTTTTTTACTTGTATGATGTAGAGTTCAGTGAGAGTATGTCCAGAGCTCGGTATGTGGAAAAGAAAATCACACATTGAAGCACTGGATGGGTTTTATGATACACAGATTTTATATTAACTTTAGGACTGTGTTAGATTTTGCTAGCAACTATCCTAGGACTCTATTGATGTGCAGTAAATATCAATGATAAAAGTAATGGTGAAATGTTGAGATATCAATTTTTATACATCCTACTGGATCTGTGTGTTAATGATATGGGTTATTCAGAGTTTCTGTAAAGCTCTGGAGACACATTTGAAAGGCTTTTGTTGGACACAATTTTCAAATGTCCTCCCCAGCTTGCCATGAGGAAGACTTTTAGTGATGAATTAAAGATGAGAATAAAGATGTTTTGAGCACATGTTAGTTTGGTTAGAAATAAATGGAATCTCTTTGATTTGGAATAAAGCTTCTGGTGAGGAAACCTGCTGTCCTGTTTAGAAAAGATTGCTGCTGGTCAAGTTACCACTGTGCTGATAAAGTCATGGAGAAGCAAGTGTAATTGCAGAATGAGAAAGTCAGATTTGGTCAGTGGAATATGAGTGTGGACCTTCCATGATGGAAATAAATATGCAATGAGAGTTGTTTGATTTCAACTCTATCTAGAACTCTCTGGAAGGGAATCTTTGGACTCAGGAAGCCTCTTTCTGTTGTGTAAGGATTATAGGTCGAGAAAGGATATTTAGGCGAGGGCTGGAGATGCTTTCTATCTCCCAGAGCAAGGTGGATGGATATCCTGGGAAGGGCACCATGTCTTTCAGGGACTTTAGTGGCCAGTTTAGAAACAGATAAATAAGTGTCTGTATTTTGTGTTAACTCTGAAGTGGAAAAATATGTGATTTATCATATATAGCATCTTAATTACAGTTCTTAAAGAGGATTCTCTGTAGTAACTCTGAATAATAGATGCATGTGTACAATTATCAAAAGTTGATTCTCAAAAATAGAGGCACAAAATCCTTGAGCTTGATAGGATCTTTCTGTCAATGCCCACACCAGGCTGTCTACCTAAGTCTCACCCTTCAAAAACATGTCAAAGAGCTTGTAAGCAGATCTTTATGTTTTGAGATTCTCACATTTGTCTTTGATTTTTACTTGAGACAATGGCAGAGTTCTTTTTCTATTTTAGGCTTTTATTTGGTTTGAGTGAATATGTTAAAAGAAAAGCATGTGAAATTCCAAAACCATGCAGCCTTATTCATCAATTTTTACAGGAAAACATCAGGCAAGATTACAGTGTGCATTTGAAGGTTCTCTCCATGCCATTCTGGGTTGGAGTGGAAGGGACCTAAAAGGTCATGACATGAAATGTCCTCTTCTGTGCTCTGAAGCACATTCTGTGAGTACAGAGACCATTATATGTAGCATCAAAAATGTAAGCATGCTGAGAGGTCTAATTCAGGCTGCAGGCCAATGGACAAATTTCTTGTGTGGCATAGATGCGGTCAAGACACTACAAGTGGTACTGGACTATTCTCAAGATTTGGAAACCAAGGCACTCTTATTTTGTAACCCAGTGCTCTTCAACTTTAGCTTGCATCAGAATCACCTGGAAGCTGTGAAACATACAGTGGGCCCCATCCCCTGGAGTTTTTGATTTAGTAGGACTGGGATGAAGCCCTATAATTTACATTTCTAAAAAGTTTTCAGGTGCTCTTGGTGCAGAGAACATACTTTGAGAACAAAAATATAACCTATAGTTTTGGATGGTTCCTGAGCTCTGAAAATTAATAAAAGAATGGGTAAGGAAAGATGCTCAATTAAGTATACAATATGAATTCTAATAACTTTTTCAAGAATGTTTCTTACTTGAAAATATTAATTTTAGATTTTCTTATGATCCTCTCAACATATTTGTTGAGAGCAAATTAAGACTTAAGACCTAAGCATGTATTATATCATTAAGTTCACTTTTTGCCAAGATGTGAGTAAGTCTGCTAGTCATTTTGAGAGAGCTGTAGGGGTTTTAGTTATGTAAAGCTTTGTTGAGGATGAAATATTCTTATTCTCTTGACAGTTTGTGCGGAGACACATATTGAACACGAGTTTTAGCGGTTTCAAAATTCATAATTAATTTCTGACTCAGCGATCACAAATTCTCAATTCTTCTCTTTTCCTCTGTCTCAGTTTTTAGAGAATAATAACATTGACAACAACAATAATAATAGCAGACTGTTTACTGAGTGCCTTTTTTTTTGTGCCTAGGACTTTAATGTATGGGCTGTCTGAGTCTCCTAATAATGCTGCAAGTTAAATTTTCTACTTCTATTTCTCAGATGAGATTGATACTGAGAAATGCCACGTAACTTACTCAAAGACATATGCAATTTGATATTTTAGGTGGTAAAGATTTGCATTTTCTTCATTACAAAACACATTTTTTCCCCTACAAATGATATATCCAGTTTCTGATGCATTTTATCTGTTTTCATCTATATTGCTTGAAGGTAGTTTAAGATACTCACCTGTCAAGTGCCTACTAGATGCTGTACATTTTGTGTATGTGATTTCATTTATTACTCACTGAACCCTGCAAGAGAAGTGATACTAACTTCATTTTGAAGGATGAGCATTCTGAAGCTTCAAGAAAGAGTACGGGACTTAACTGAATAATTTGGGGAGTAGTATTTGAACCCAAGTCTTTCTGGCTCCTAAACAGGTACTCTTTTTAAGGTACCACATTATTTCTCTAAGCCTGGAAATGGTCTTAAATGTTATTAATTACAAGACTCTATTAAAAGAAATTGAAGAAGGTATAAAGAAATGGAAAAATATTTTGTGTCCTTGGATTAGAAGAATCAACATAGTTAAAATGACAATATTACTTAAAGCATCATACAGACTTAATGCAATCAAAATCCCATTGCCATTTTTTAAAGAAATAGAACAAAAAATCATCAGATTTGTATGGAAGTCAAAAGACTATGAATTGCCAAAGCCATCCTGAGAAAAAAGACTGAGGCTGGAAACATCACTTTGCCTGACTTCAAATTATACTACAAAGTGACCGTAATCAAAACGGCATGGTATTGGCAGAAGAATAGACACATGGACTATGGAATAGAATCAAGAGTCCACAAGTAAACTCATCTTTATATGGGCAAATAATTTTTGACAAAAAAGCCAAAAACATACAGTGGAGAAAGGAAAGCCTCTCCAATAAATGGTACTGGGAAAACTGGAAAGCCACCTGCAAAAGAATGAAACTAGACTGTTGTCTATTATCACACACCAAAATTAACTCAAAATGGATCAAAGATCTGAATATAAGACCTGAAACAATAAAATGCATAGAAGAAAACATAGGAACTAAACTCAAGGACCTTGGACTTAAAGAAGATTTTATGAATTTCACCTCAAAAGCAAGGGAAGTAAAAGATAAAATAAATGAATGGGACTACATCAAACTAAAAGCTTCTGCTTAGCAAAAGAAATTGTCGACAAGGTCAAGAGACTACCATCCGAATGGGAAAATATATTTGTAAGTAGTACCTCCGATAAGGGCCTAATATCCAAAATATACAAAAAACTCATACAACTCAATAACAGTAGACACATCCCTAGAGGACATACAAATGGCTAACAAATATATGAAAAGATGCTCAACATCACTAGCTATTAGGAAAATGCAAATCAAAACAACAATGCGATACCATCTCACACCTGTTAGAATAGTTATAATCAACAGGACAAGTAATAACAAATGTTGGAGAGGATGCAGAGAAAAAGGAACCCTCATACACTGCTGGTGGGACTGCAAATTGGTACCACTATGGAAAACAGTATGAAGGTTTCTCAAAAAACTAAGAATTGCTCTACCATATGATCCAGCAATCCCTCTAGTGGATATTTGCCCCAAAGACTTGAAACCCATATCCGAAAAGATATTTGCACACTGATGTTCATAGCAGCACTATTCACAGTGGCCAGGACATGGATGCAACCAAAGTGTCTTATGATAGATAATTGGCTAAAGAAACCATGGTGTGTGTGTGTTGCCATTTGTGACAACGTGGATGGACTTGAGATAATTATGCTAAGTGAAATAAGCCAGACAGAGAAAGTTGAAAATCACATGATATCACTTATATGTGGGATATAAACCTAAAAGCACGAAATAAACAGGAGAAACAGAAACTTGTGGACATGGACTATAGACTGGTGGTTACCAAAGGGTAGTGGGTAATGGAGGAAGGGGGAGGTAGATGGGGTAAAGGGGTCAAATATAGGGGGATAGGAGGAGGGTGAAGTGGGTAAAGGGGATCAAATATAGCTGAAGGAAACTGGACTTTGGAAACACACACTAGAATATATAGATGTCAAATTATAATGTACACCTGAAAATCATATAATTGTATTAACCAATGTTAGCCCAATAAACAATTTTTTTAAATGTTATTAAAGTTGATAACTTATGGTTAGTTCACCTAACCATAGTCAAACTTAGCCATGTACAGACTAGGAAGTCTGCTAGGGAGATTTGTGAGTATAGGGAAGTCCTGTCCCACTCTGCCTCTTTAGTAAACCGTTGAGGCTGAAGAGCCTGGTATTTATCCATTAGTGTTTTATAACTATAAATGCAGCCTTGCTCCCTCCAGTTGTCGTGTGCAAATGCATCCACCCTTGGGAGGGTTAATGCACTAAAATAACCTCCCAGATTGCCTTTCATTCTCTGCCAAAATAAGCCAAATGATCTTTAGAGAAAATGTTCAGATATTTTTGTTATTAGAGAAATTTTTGTTAGAATATTAGAGAAATACACAAAGGTAAAGCAAATAATATAACATTTGTGTATATAACTTTCAGCTTTATCAAATTTTAATAATTTTCTTTATTTATTCCAGAAGATTTTTTAAAATTCTCTATCATTTTTTTTAACATGGAAGCCTCTCATGTTCTTTGTTTCTAACCATTTTTCTTTTACCCTGATACTGAGTTAAGTTAAGCACTAGCTTTTATTTGGTGTTTATAATTCCAGCATATATTTTTATACTATCACTGCATATATGTGCATTTATGAAAATGTATTGTGCTGTTTGGTGTTTTTAAACTTAAAATAAATGGTTTCATACTTTATGTGTCATTCTGCAATTTTATTTTTCACTCAGCCTTATTTTTTTTGAGATTTATGTATGTTGATAAATGTAATTTTAGTTCATTGATTTTTCACACTGTATAATGCCGTATTGTATGAGTGCTCCGAAACTGATTTATCCATTCTCTTCTGAATGGCTTTTTAGGTTGTTTCCATATATTGCTATTAAAAACAGTGATACAGTGAAAATTTTGTATATTTTTCTTCTTGAGTATATTTGAAAGATTTCTCTAATATGCCCAAAAGAAAGATAAAGCAAATAATATGGGATACATAGATGTGGTATTGCAGGGATAAAGGGCATGTGCATCTTTAACTTTCCTAGATAATGACAGTTTTCCAAAAGGGCTGTACCAGTGGACACTACCATTAGCAGCTTATAAGCATTCTTTATTGCAAGACTTTATGGTATCAGATATTTAAAATTTTTTCAGTCTGGGGAGTATAAAATGGTATGTTAATGTGGTTTTAGTTTTCATTGTCCTAATTTGTGATGTTGAGTATTTTTTCATATGTTGCTTGGTAATGGGTATAGTTTTATTATTAAGCATAAAAAACTATTATAGTTAATATTTAACTATGCTTTAAATTTACTAATTAATTTTCATAAATTTTTTTGTGTTCCCTATTCTTATATCCTACATGTTCTCTTTATTTTCATTTTCTTTCTGAAGTGTATTCTTTAATAGTTTTCTTAATTTTCTTAGAATTTGTCTAAAACTATCTTTATATTGAGCTTAGTCAGGAGTGATAATTTATCTTGTTATAAAATTAGAGAGTTAATTTATTTTTTCGTCAGCCCTATTGCTCTATTGTTTTTGTTGTTAATGAGAACTCTGCTGTCAAAATAATTGTTGCATTATAGATCATTTCTCATTCTGACAGTTTATAGTCTTTTTTTTAATTTGTTGCAGCTTTTCTATGTCCAGATATAAATTTATTTTTAATTTTATTCCTTGATACTCAACATATTCTTTTAATCTGAGGATTCATGTCTTTTCTAAATTATGTCAAATTCTCATTTATTTGTCTTTTTAAGTATTCTTATTCAATATTCTCTTTATTCTTTTTTCTGTACCTACTTTCAGTTGCAAGTTATACAGCTCTTCATTCTACCCTTCACGTCTCTTAACTGCACCTTGTTTTTGCTGTATTCTCTTTTGTCTTTATATAGATTTTGGATGAATTTTTATAATACTTTAATATTTAAATTGTTCTGTGACTCTGTGTAGGCTAGTATTTATCTCATTGTACTGTTAGCCATTGTTCCTCCAAATCATCTTCTGATTCACTGTTTTAATGATTACTTGCATGTCTATGGGTCAGCTGGAAATCAGCTGGTCTTGGCTGGGTTCAGCTGGGATGGCTTTTTTTTTTGCATATGTCTCTCATCTTACTTGAATCAGAGACTAGAGAGGGATACTCTTCTCATGGTGATTGTAGAAGAATAGGAAAGTAAATGAAGATATTCAAAAAATTTCAAGACCTAGTCTTGTATCATTTATGCCTCTTTCTCTTGAACAAAGTGATTCATGTTGGCTAAGCCCAAAGTCAAGGGATGTGGAGATATATTCTGCCTTTATAACAAGAATTTCAGAGTCAACGCTAAAGGGTATAAGTGCAAGGGAAAATGAAGAATTGAGGCCAATAGTTTATGCAACAACTAAATTTTAAAAAAATTGCTGTAGTGGTAGAATAATAGCTCCCAAAAGATGTTCACACTCTAATCCCTGTGGATGTGTTATATTTGAAGATTTAATTAGTTTTACAATCTTTAAAATAAGGAGATGATACTGGATTATCCAAGGGGCCCACTGTAATCTCGTGAGCCCTTAAAAGCAGAGACCTTTCCCCAGCTCAGAATGGAGTGATGTGACAGAAAAGGAAGGCAGAAGAGATATAACAGAAGGGGTAGTCAGAGAGAGTTCAAGTTTGAGAATGGTTCTGAGGTGTAGGGGAACCTCAACATGGAATAGAGAGAAGCTTGTTGGAGCTATGAGTTGCCCTGAGCTGACAGCAAACAAGAAACCAAGGAATTCAGTCTTAAACTAAATTCTGTCAACGATCCGAATGAACTTAGAGTGAATTCTTCCCCAGAGCTTCCAGAATGGAACTCAGCTCTACTGACACCTTGCTTTTGGTCTTGTGAGACCTGGAACAGAAGAACCAGTTGAGCCACACTTTGCCCAGATTTCTGATCTAAAGAAGCTGTTAAATGATAATGGGTATTATTTTAAGCAGATAAGAGTGTGGTAATTTGTTATAGCAGCAATATAATACTGGTATCATCTCCAAGGTTTCGATTTTGTTTTTTCCTCATAATATTTTAAATGTAATTTATGCTTGTGTTTCATAATTTATTTCGTTTTTTACTAAAAGTTATTTTTATTTTATAATAAGAGAATTCTACATATTTTTATTTTTATAATACCATTAGTAGTTCAAACCCATGTTGTTCAAGGTCAGCTGTGTATATATTACTGTACAACTTTTTTTTTACTAGTCTTTTTATTTTTCTATTACAGTTGACACACAATATTATATTAGTTTCAGGTATACAACATAGTGATTAGGCATTTATATAACTTACGATGTGATCACTCCAATAAATCTAGTACCCATCTGATACCATAAATAGTTATTATAATATTATTGATTATATTTCCTATGCTATACTTTACAACCCAATGATTATTTTGTAACTACCAATTTGTACTTCTTAATCTCTTCTTTGCACTCATCATACAACCCTCCTCCCATCTAGCAACCATCAATATGTTTTCTGTATCTATGAGTTTATTTCTGCTTTGTTTGTTAGTTTATTTTGTTTTTTAGATTCCACATATATGTGAAATCATATAGTATTTGACTTTCTTGGTCTGACTTTCATTTAGCATAATACTCTCTAGGTCCATCTATGTATTGCAGATGGCAAGATTTCATTTTTTTTTATAGCTGAGTAATATTCCATTGTAGATATGTACCTATTCATCTGTTTATGGACACTTAGGTTGCTTCCATTTCTTGGCTATTGAAAATAATGCTGCAGTGAACATATAGATATATATGTCTTTTAAAATTAGTGTTTTTTGTTTCTGCAGATAAATACCCAGAAGTGGGGATACTGTGTTCTATTTTTCAGGAAAAAGTATTGCTACCCCTGATATTTTGTTGTTGTTTGTTTGTTTCCATTTTCATGACATATCTGTTTCAATCTCTTTACTTTCAGTCTTTGTTTCTCTCTTGATCTGAAGTGAGTATCTTGTGGACATCATATATAAGGAGCTTGTTTTGTTATCCATTTAGCTATCCTATGTCTTTTGATTGGGGTATTTAACTATTTACATTTAAAGTTATTGTTGATAGATATGTACTTTTTGCCATTTTGTGATTTGCATGTTTGATTTTTTTCCCCTTCTTTTTAAAGAAGTCCCTCTAACATTTCTTTTAATTATGGTTAGGTAGTGATAAACTCTTTAAGCTTTTTCTTGTCTGGGAAACTCTATCTGTCCTTTGACTCTAAATGATAGCTTTACTGGGCAAAGTAACCTTGGTTCTAAGTCCTTTCTTTCCATCACTTAGAATATTTGGTGCCAATCCCTTTTGTCCTACAAAATTTCTGTTGAGATAACAGCTGACAGTCTTATAGGAACTCTTTTATAGTAGGTAACTATTTTTCTGTTGCTGTTTTTAAGATTCTCTCTTTGCCTTTAACTTTTGGTATTTTATTTAGGATATGTCTTGGTGTGGGCCTGTTGTTCATGTTGTTTGGGACTCTGTGCTTCCTGGGCTTATATGTCTATTTCCTTTGCCACATGAGGGAAATTTTCAGTTATTATTTCTTGAAATAGGTTTCAATTCCATATTCTCATTCTTCTCTTTCTCATATCCCTATGATGTGCTTAATGTTGCCCCAGAGGCCCCTTAAACTATTCTCATTTTTTTTTGCATTTCTTTCTCTTGCTACTGTTCTGATTGTTTTCTGTTACCATATCTTGCAAATAGCTGATTCGATCCTCTACTTCTGTAATCTACTGTTGATTCCTTCTAATGTATTCTTTATTTCAGTTATTGTGTTCTTAATTTCCAATGTTTTAAAAAATGTTTTCTATCTCCATTTTTATGTTTCCTATCTCTTTGTTGAAGTTCTCATAGAGATCATTGAACATTCTTATAATCAGAGTTTTGAACTTTGCATCTGGTAGATTGCTTCTCTCAGTTTTGTGTAGTTCTTTTTCTGGAGCTTTGTTCTGTTCTTTTGATTTGAGACATGTTTCTTTGTCTCTGCATTTTGACTGCCTCCATGTGTTTATTTCTATGTATTAGGTAGAGCTTATCTATATCTTGGTCTTGGTAGAGTGGCCTTATGTAGTAGATGTCCTTTAGGGCTCAGTGGCACAGTCTCTCCCTGGTATCTGAGCTGAGTACTCCAGGAATGTTCCTTGTGTGGATTGTGTGTGCTCTCCTGTTGTAGTTGAGCTTTGATTGCTATTGGCACACTAATGGGAGGGATTGACCATTAGATTGGTTGTGAGGACTGGCCGTGACTATGGTGGAGGAGCTGTTGTGAAGGGGTTGACCCTACAGAGCAGGTTTTGCTTTAGCAGGGCTCTGGTTTTTGCCTAGTCTGCTCTTTGGGTGTATAATTATGGAGGTGGTTGGGAGGTGTTCTGGTATGATCTGAAGCTGGCCTTTGAGTGTTTTGGTTCTGGGGCCTCTTGAGAGGAGCTCTGTTGCAAGTCAAGGGCAGCCACTGCTGTGCCTTTCCCCAGGGCCACTTGGTATGAGCTACTAGTGATCGCCAGATGTTTGCCACCTGTGCTGGGTTTGCAGGTACCTGGGAGAGGCTAAGCTGCCACTAATGCCAGGCTTGGTAGAGACTCAGATTTGTCTGCCACCTCCATCTGTACTCTGGGTAGGCGAGGACTCAACAAAGGTACAATAGCTTCTGCTAGCACTTCTGTCTGGGAGAAAACTGCCCTTTCAGCCCTTGCCCTGAAGCCAGATAATTAATTTACTACCTGTATATCCTTGATACCATTTCAGCTACTGTCCTTGAGCTGAAGCTCAGATCAAGTGAGTCTATCAGTGAGAAAGTTCATGCATAGGCCCTTTAAGAAGCATGCCTAGGACTTCAACTGCCTGCTATCTCACTCAACTACAATCTCTGATGTTTTTCATAGCCAGAAGTTTTGGGGATCTCTCTTTCAAGCACTGGAACCCTAGACTAAGGAGCCTGGTTAGGGCTAGGACCCCTCCCTCCTCTGGGGGGACCTCTGCAGCCTTGATATCCCTTACTATTTTTCACTGTCACATGGGTGTGTAACCAGCCTGTTTAGTATCTCTGTCCCTCCTACCAGTCTTGATATTGCTTCTTCTGTATGTCCTTAGTTATAGGACTTCTGTTCAGCTGAACTTCGGGTGATTCTCAATATGGTTTTCCTGTAATTTAGTTGTAATTTTGTTGTGGTCATGGAATGAGGTGAGCACAGTGTTTACCTACTTTGCCATCTTAACTAGAACTTCCCTTATTGTATATAAAACTAATTTTACTTAGAGCAAATTCTGTTTGTTGACATATTTGCTTTTCTTTCTTACTATTAATTTTTTTCGTGTTTTGTGGTATTTTGGTTAGAATACTTTGTATGTAATTTTAAAAAGTTTTAAATTATTTCACATCTACAGAAAAGTTAAAAGAACAGTACCAGAAATCCTATATTTTCTTAACTCACTTTCACTAATTGTTAATATTTTTCTGTGCACCTCCCCCCATAACTCTTTCTGTATATATGTGCATATAGTGATTTTCTGACATGATATTCATCATCACTAAGTACTCTCCTGTGTGCCTCCCAGAAACAAGGACACTTTCTTATATTACCATTGTACAGCCCTCTTGATCAGGCAATCAATACTGATAGAATAGTACTGTTTATCCTACTGCCCTCACTCAAATTTCACCATCTGTTCTATCATTATCTCTTTTCTCTATGGTCCAGATGCATTCTAGTATCATGTGTTCAGCAGGTCTCAATATTCTCCTTCAATCTGAAACACTTCTTTTATTTTTTTCCATCTCTTATGTCCTTGAGAGTCTTAAAGACTACAGGATTAATTCTATAAGATGATTCTTTATATGTATCTATCTGGTTTTCCCCAATGACCAAATTTAGGCCATGCATTCTTGGCTGAATATTATAGAAATGATTCTGTGTTCTTCTTAGTGCATAAAATTAGGGGACTACAGTGTTGTTCCATTAAATCACCACTGATGATAACCTTGATTACCTTTAAAAATGATCATTTTCCCTTTTAGATGAGCATTTTTTAGGGAGTTACAGCTATACTATGCCAGTCACTACAGATTTGGCATGGCATTCATTGATTTTCCTGTTTAAATTAGCTACTACTATTGTGACTGGCAAATGGTGATTAACTAGTTCCATCCTTCTTTTTATATTTGCAGATTAGCATTTTGCTGTGCGAAAGATTTTTCTCTTTTTTCTCACTTATTTATTTTAATTATATCAGCAAGTACTCATGAAGTCTCATTTTATTCAATAGGGTATAATCCTATCTCTTATTAGTTTTTTTTTTTTTTGATGCTCAGATTATTCTAGATTAGCCTATGGTAGATCTTCAAGCTAGTTTATGTCCTTTAACACAGCCTCCTTTTTCTTTAGGACTTCATTGCTTTTAGGAATAACAATGTCCTAGGCTCATCTTGTCATCTTGTACTTTTTCCTATCCAGTCTGGAAGCAGCTGTTTTACCTGGAAGATATTTTAAGGCCAGGTTAAGATACTCAAGATGCTCACTATTACTGAAATGCCATTGCTTTTGGAGTGACTGGATATCTTTGCTCTTAAGAAGAATGTCATTTTCTATGAGGAAACACATACACACAAACTTGTGTGTGTATAGAGCATATACATAATCACACATAAGCCTACCTCTAATTATATATATGTACGTGTGTGTGTGTGTGTGTGTGTATTTATTTATATTTTATCTAAATGTTTACTTATTTAAATCTTATGAGTTCATACCAACACTCCCGATTCCAATTGAACACCTCAAGGGTTTTTAGTCTTTTCTCGTTCCATATTTGTATTTTTGACATATTTACTCAGTTAACATATTGGCTCAGTTAACCCACATCCCAACCATCTCACTTCTTTTACCACCAGGCCTATGTCTGTTGATACCCAAATGCAACACCTTCCTCTGCTTTATTCTACTTTCTCTGCACATATCAACATGACCTCAGTGTAGCACTTACTCTCCCTCATTGCCCTTCTTCCACTCAATTTGCTAAAAGCTGAAGGGGAAAGGAAGGAAAGATGAGAAGGGAAGTTGGGGTGGAGGTATAAAAGGAAAGGCTGCTAGGTCATTTTGAATGAGATATAGTTCAGTAGAATCTTTTCCTCTCTCATATTTCTCTCCCTAGGGTTTTGTGGCATTTTGTGTTCCTGACTCATGGTGATAGTGGGATGTGGGCATTTGGTTTATTTTCTGGTTGTTAGAATGTATGTCATTCCTCTCACCAATGCTTTCTATAAGCCAAGGCCCAGGTGGTGGTCAGCAATAGTTTACTTTTTTAAAATCTCTTTTTCAAATATGAGAAACCCCTTCTTTGGCACTGGTTTAGTAATTAGGTTCACTTAGATCTGCTATATTTAATAAAACATTCTTAGTTTACTTTCTGCATCAGGAGATGAATATTTGTCTGTTTCTGCTACTTTCAGACATGAACTCAGCACACCTATGGGTTTAGCTTTACTCACTGCTTTTCTATAGAGATTTGTCTCTTTGATTTTCTACATATTTATGTATGCATTTTTTTGTTTGGGTTTTATTTCTATGTATATAATGAAGAGAGTGTATATCTTGACTAAAATCTGAGTATACATTAGATCTTATCATCCTCACCCCGACTGCCCATCCACTGTTTAAAATCTTAAAATGACTCTAACATTTTAAAATAAATCCTAAATACTTACCAGGACTTAAAAAGCCCTATAGGACTTGGCACCTGCCTGTTTCTCCCATCTCTTATCACTTTTTCCCTCATTCATTATGGCACATCCTCAGCACCTTTTCACTGTCAAACACAGCAAGTTCACTCTCTCTTTGTGTCCTTGCAATAACTCTTTCCTCTGCCTACATTTCCCCCCTCACCATCCCCAGAACATCACGTGGCTGGTTCCCTCTTATCATTCAAGTCTCAATTCA
This sequence comes from Macroglossus sobrinus, assembly GCA_004027375.1. NCBI lineage: Eukaryota > Metazoa > Chordata > Mammalia > Chiroptera > Pteropodidae > Macroglossus > Macroglossus sobrinus. The sequence continues at coordinate 635,493 of PVKZ01000501.1, forward strand.
AATATCACTTTCTTAAGTAAGGTTTTTCTGTATACCATCCAAGTCCATACTCCTATCATCACTTTCTGCTACACTACCCTATTTTATTTTTTTCATAGCATTTATCAATCTCTAAAGAATTTAGCAATTTTGTTTACATCTTAAAATCCTTCATGTCAGTGGAGGGCAAGGCACTACTTTTCTTAGGATTGTCATTGTCATGTTGTATATTCAATTAATGCTTGTTGAATGAATGAAAACATTGTTCATACATTCTGGGCATTTAGGGGGTTGGGAAGGCTGAAATGTAGAGAGAGGTTGAGGGATCTTCAGCATACCACAACTATCTTTTCTACAGGCTGAGGCTAGCTCTTGCTTGTTACATTTCACCCAAAGGATCTTACCATTGTAGTCAGTGTCATAATTCTTTTTCAGGTTTTCTTTGAAATGACGTTTAGTGTTAGTGCTAAATCTTCTCTTGAACTTAAGTTAATTTGCTTAGCTCTTGAAGAGATAGACCACTCAACTGTAATGAGTTTCATATTTGAGTATTCAGAATTCCTGTTAATTATTTTCCTTGAATCTTCATTTTAATATTTTCTCCAAGTAAGAGAGAAAGAAAGGCTTTCAGAAAGGCCTGCCAGATTTCAGAAACTATTTTTCTGACATGCTTAATTTTTATTCTTTTAGAACAGGGACAAAATTGGTTTCTTGATGTGATATTACTCTGTTTTAAGCTGACTCATTTTAACAATCATCAGAAATGTGGCTCATCCTCCATGAAAAATTATTTGATATATAAATATTAAATTAAATTTTAAACTGGCTATATTGATTTTAAATTGCCACCAATTTAGAGATGTGAGTTTATAAAATTATGTGAGCAAGTTTAAAAGTTTTAACAACATATGACAAGTTCCTGAGGTGTCATAGTCAATCTCTCTATGTGACATTTGGTATGTCCACCCTGAGCTCAGGCTTTGGCCTCTGATCCCACTGGGCTCATGCTTCCATGGCAGGCCACATGCTTACATTTCCACTAGATGCTATAGTAAGTGGCTGAAAGTGGCAGCAACTTGTGTTTTTCTGTTTCTTAATCCTGAAAATGTTAAAGCAGATTTCCCTTTTCCAAGTTCTTCTAGGTATCCTGTCTGTCTTTTTTCCCCCCTCATTTAATTTTGCACTTGGATCTATCTTATTTAATGTCTATGAGATGTTTCTATACCTATGTAAAATTTCCTGGCATAATATATCTGAAGGAGTGATTGCAAGATCCACTAGATATTGGTTGCTAAATATACAAGACAACTCCAACAAAATCTCACACAATAATCACAGTTTTACCATAGTTTGAGGGAAAAAGAGGAGTCATGTCTTTCATAATAATATCTTTCCATTGTTGAACATTGATCTATTATTTTTTCTCTGTCCAAACTAAATCTTGTCTCTTGCACCTGCAGTTTACATCCATTTAATTCTGTTTTTAAATCTGTAGTCAATAGCAGTTTGCCTCTCTTGTCTGTCTACAACTCGTCGTATTCTTGAAGGCGATTATATTTATTCACTGGCTGTCTTCTTTTGTATCCTGAAATATTTGTAGCTCCTGTAGCCTTTTTCTTAAGCTTCATATTCCAACTTTTTATTCTAGATGAGAATAGCATTACAAACAGATGTCTTAAAAACATAACAGTATAGCATCGGAGGAAAATAATTGACTATATAAATGAATTTATATATGCTAATTAAAACAATTAAAAGTAATGATTATTAAATAAATAGCTTTTTAGACTTGGGCAGCACATTTTCACTATGTTTTTGTAATCTTTTGGGGATTGAAAATCTCAAATTTGAAGAAATCCACAAATGAGAGAAAAAGATTCTTTTTTCACTTAAAAAGAAATCTGTAGGTCTGTTCAATGATAATTGGGTCTAATTTGGGAATTTAAGACATGCAGACACTATATTTTATTTATATGATCTAAAAGTGATGCCATTGTGATCATGTAGCTTCATAAATTCAATCCATTTGTGATTTTATTTTTATATTTCTTTCAAATATGTGTTGGAATGCTACACTGGGAAGTCGACCTAATATTCAGGTGGTGGAGTACCCTTTTCCTTCCCATTATCTGAATTGTTCTTGCTACCCAGTGTGGAAATGGGAAAAAAAACTAAGTTTGTCTCATAATATCTTCCCATGGTGTGTCCTTATTGACTTATTTTCAGGTGGATGCGACAGATTTTCATCAAGTTGCTCCTGGCTTCCACTGTTAATTGAACCCTAATGGGAGTGACAGCAGGAAAGGACAAATTACTGTAGTAGAGATAAAATTTGAACTCTGCATTCTTATGACCTTCCTGTAATCTTGGGTTGGAATGATAATTCCTGTTTTTTTCTCCCCCGACATGCATGGGAAGAAATGTAAGATTATTTTAGCCAGAATACATCAATAAACTAATGTTCTTTAAAATTAGCAGTAACACCTGTTATCAATCAACTTGTCATTTCTTTAACTGTGACATGTTAACAGGTTACTAAACCATGAGTCATAAGTCTTACCTATGAATCATGTCTTTATCGAAGTCACTTAATCTTGATGAACTATAATTTCATCATTTTCAAAATGATATAACATTACCTATATAAAATAATGCCTTCACATGCTTGTAAATTATTTTTGAAGGTAGGTAAACATTATGCAGTGACCTATTTTAAAACTCATTTTAACTAGAATTAAAAAATTTTCCACTCATATAATTGGATTGGTGCAGAAGATGGACTCAAAGTTGGCCAAGTTTAACAAATGCTATATTGATGTGCTAGTAGATGATTGTAGCAACCAACAGTCAGAGAAGAGACTATATTCAGAATAGTGAGTTCAGAGGAAGAGTGAATAGCAGTCACCAAGTAAGATAAGTAAAGGACTGATTGGAAGGGCGATGTGGCTACAAATGTAAACTGAATAGGCAAGCATACTCAACCATAGGATGTTTTAAATATTCATTAGGAAGAACCTTTCTGCAAGTTTGTTGCTATTTTCCTTAAGAGCAGTGGTATGATTATAAAAGAGAAACTCAGAACTGAAATTGCCAGGAAAGAAGGGAAAGAATTTAAACATGTGAGTTGAATTGTTGTGGGAAAGACAGCAGAGACTGATAATCAGTTCTCCCATTGTTTCTCAGTAGATAAAGAGAGCAGTGAGAGAAACCTGATCATGTCTGCCAGAAACAGGAATCGGAAGAGTTAAGTGTGGAGCCTGGTTTAATATTGGATTGATTGGAAAAGATGATTCAATGATTCATGGTTTATTTGAATTGTGGAGGGCAGTATCTTGGGAGGCCAGGGAAATGGAATGAGGCAGAACTCAGAAGAGTCAGAGATGTGAGTGGAATGAACACATGATTGTTGATGGTGGACTTGAAGCCATCCTTGGTCTCCCTTACCTTGGTGACCTCATCCAACCTCATATTCTTTATTGCTAATGCCTTACAACATCACCAGCTCAAGGCTCTCCCCTGATCCATAGATTCATGGATATAATTTCCTATTTATCATATTTACTAGGATATGTAATAAGCATTTCAGTTTTAATATCTGAAACTGAACCCCTGATATCCCCATATCTCATATCTGCTCCTGTCATCTCACAGCCTTCCCCTCTCTGTTAGTTGCAATTTGTACTTTCAGTTGCTTATGTCCAAACTGTGGTGTCATCTTTGATTCTTCTTCTCTTTTACTCACATCTAATCCACCAGAAAATATTGTTGGCACTGCCTGATCTTCTAATCTGAGCTCATATTTCTTAATGCACCCTATATGCTACTGTGAGTTATGTCCTGAAGTATAGTTTTATATTTCTTCCTCTTGGGAGAACATTTGATCACCTCATCATTGCCTATTAAGTAAAATCAGAAGCTTTCACTCTTCAGACCATTTGTTCTATGGTTCCAGTCTATTTTTAAAGCTTTACCCCAAATCGCAGCCCTCTACTTCATGAAATTCCCTCCTTGAAATTCTGTGTGTTGCCCCATGCTCTGACCTTATCTAAAAATCTGTTTATTTTTAAAACTATTTTCCTTGAAGTCAGTCTAGGAATTCCTAGAAGGTTCATGACTGTAATGGGAAAATGGCACTTAGATAAGATACTTTGTTTAGTTAGGTTAAATATTTACTGATTACATGTCCAATAATTGCAAGTAGTTGGTAAGCATCCTTAATGGAGGGACCATGTGCAATCCTTTTTGGTTTCACCTGAGCCTTGTATTCTGTCTCTGCATTCTAGTATTCACTAAATATATGATGATGGCAATATTTGATATGAAATGCTGTGTTAGAGTAGGAGCAGAATCATAAGATTCTGTCCACTGTGTTGCTGAGCCATAATATCATGGAGTTAAGTGTGTGTCAGATTTTAGTAGCATTCAAGAGACCATCCAGGTGCTTTGGTACCAGAAATTCATATAATATTAAATGAAATCAGCTGTCAGTTAGCTGGAACAGTGACTATTACTGTGATCGAATTTGGCCTCACTTCTCTGAATGAACAGCCAACTGGAGCAGAGAATGAGAATAATCGATTCCAGTTGGCTTAGTGGACTAGGAAAAGGGTCCCATGATGTGCTACTATGAGGAGTGGGAAAGGAAAGCAGAAGGAGTAGACATTTTGATCTCTGTTTGATAGTAAGCTTTCATTATTGAACACATGCACAGCTTCAATAAAAATAAATCAAACTTAGATTACTTTCTTGAAAGAGGCAAATTGTTTACATTCATTTTAATTTTTATGATAAAAGATATAAAAGTGATCCTGTTACAAGCCTTGGATTTTTTACAGAGGCCATGAATCCTGAGGGTCTGCTCTCTGTCTTGCTCCAGGCATTTCCATTAAAAGTTGATAGTAACTCTCTGTTTAGATGAGCGTTGTGAAGCACAAAGGAGTGGAGAAAACACGTCCCCTATTTGCTTCTTGGTGAAGAATGGCTACATGGGGAAACAACGCTTTTTTAAAGTAGTCATTAAAGTTTCTTTTGCAACAGATTATTTTCCTTCTTGGGAAAAAACATCGTTTCTCTGACAAATTGCCAAAATCCACACAGCACAGTGGAGCGGCCTTGCTGAGTTAGCTTCTTCAAGCAGGCAGCAGATGCTTATTAGGCACTCAATACATGTGCCAAGCTGTGCCGTATTTTGTGTTGGGTACACACAGTGTGATCTAAAGGTTTTCTTAAAAAAAAAACCTGTGAAAAAAGGGAATCTGAATTACACATCCTAATTCAACTTTTTAAAAATTTGCATAAGAAGATAAGAATAACATTTCTCGTTTCTAATACATAAATACGACTAACATTCTTAGTAGATTCTTTTTCAAAAATTTAATGTCTAGATTTTCCCCTTCATAATTTTAGTCAAATGTGATATAATATTGAGTTTTTTTTCAACTTATCATATATACATTTTTTATATTTTTATATTTATATAATTTCATATTATGGCTATATGATAATCCAGTGAGAAGATATAACAAAGTTAATTAATCATTTTCTCGTAGTTGACATTTAGGTTACTGTCTTTTTAATTAACATTACCATATTTTTAATAAAAGCCCTGATATGAATACTTCTATGCATAGGCTTTTTCCCCCTTTTATTCAGGATTGTTTCTGGGGCAGTCGTTCTTTCATCAAAGTCTCCTTTACCTGGTTGGTTACTATGAGTCTGGCTGCTAATGGCTTGTAGTCATGCCCTTCATCTTCTGGATACATGTTCTGAGAAAGGGGCCATATTGGTGAAGGATATGGAAATCCTGAATAATGGGGAATGTTTGTAAGAGCTGGATATGTTTAGTCTGGAAAAGAAGAAATTTGGAGTTTTGTCAAGGGCAGACATGTGAGGCATACTTTAGCAGTAACTGCAAAGGAGGTGTTAAGATTAAGGACTTAAGGTAAAGAAAAAAAGACACTATCTGGGTTAAGATGTATGTCCTAATAATCAGAACTATAATAATATAACCTAATAATCAGAACTATCTCAAAATGGGGGCATTGAATTAATTCACTGTCATTGAAAATATTCATTTACTTTGAGTTGTAGAGATCTCTTCCAATATTCTTTTAATTCTTTGATCTTTTATGTGTTGTGTCTGTGCATCAGTATTCTCTTTTATATTTCAACATTGACTTCAACATTTATTTCTTCTTTTGCTTGTGAGCTAGAATGTGCAAGAATTATTGCTCTACTGGAAGAGAAGAGGCAGGTTTAGAAAAACAGTGGAATATATTGGGAATTGTTGAGGGAATATAATATCGTCAGTTAACAATTGATATCATCACTATATTATAAGATGGATTTATGTTACTTTACATTTGTCTAAACCCAAGAATGTACAATGCCAAGAGTGAATGCTAAGGTCCACTATCCAGTGGTCCCAAGCCTTTTTGGCACCAGGAACCGGTGCTGCTATGAGAATCTTGACACCCGATGATTTGAAGTGGAGATGAGACAGTGATGCTAGTGCTGGGGAGCGACTGCAAATATAGATGAAGCTTTGCTCACTCACCTGTCACTCACCACCTGCTGTGCCACCAGGTTCTTAACAGGCCACAGATAGGTAATGGTCTGTGGCACTGGGATTGAGAACGCCTGCTATAGACCTAGAGTGATTATGACATGTTAATGTAGTATCATCCTTTGTAAAGTGTATACCATTCTGAGGAGTGATATTGATAACAGGGAAGGATATGCATGTGTAGAGGTGGGGGGAACTTCTGTACCTTCTTATCAATTTTTTTTGTAAATCTAAAACTGCTGTAAAAATTAGTCTTTTAAAAACATGAAGAAAAAGAAGTGATCTCATCACTCAAAGCTGACATCAGTTAAAACCAATGTTCTTCTCATAAGACTACTTACTGATCCTCTATCAGGATCATTCTACTCTGTTTTTTAAAATAGTGACAAAGATTTGTTGAAGTGTACCATCTTCCCTTATCTAAGCTTACTGAGTATCCTGCCCTGTGATAGTAGCATGCATTTCTAACGCAGATGTAGGATTAAGGTGTTTCTGTGGACGCAGAACAAAGTGATGCAAGTGACCCACAAGGTACGATGTGTTTTTTTTTTCCTCATTAATATACAATTCCACATGAGTATGATTTGATAAGCTTAATGACGAATTTTACCTCTGGTTCCCCAAAAGTATTATAAACACCTACAGAGTTGGTCCAATTGTCACTTTTCCAGTAATATACCCAACAGGGCAGAGTGGAAATTTCTTTTTAAGCAATTTGGAGAATGCCTATTTCAGCTTCATTTTTGTCATTTACCTGGTTATTTGTAAGCTCACCTAGTATTTCCACTAATACATTAAGGTCACATCATTTTTGTTTGAATAATTTTAAGAAGTTTTTGATATTTTCTGTCTCTTGGATTATAGCTTTTGTTCCCAAAGACATTTCTTTTTGACTTTTGGATTTATGAACATTATTCTTCTTTCCCTAGCTGAGAAAAGTCATGTATGTGTTGCTATTAACTAGTGCTTGGATACAGTGAATATCAGATCTGTAGAAAGTTATAGTTTGAATTTTAATAAAAAAATCACTATGCTGAGACATTATTTTTAAAGGACCAGGTGCTTTGAAGGCTTTCTAAAATTCTTATTCTGTAAAAATATAAGTATTTGTTTATAGAAATAATAAGGCATCTGATGGTTTAAGACTATTAGTCCAAGGAAACATGAGCCATTTAATTTCCTTTAAGAACTTTACATAATAATTAATTAATGTTTAATATTTTATTAAAATATCTATTTGGCATTTTATTTTTCATCTACTGTAATACTTAGAAAAATTTTCCCCCTTGGGGCCTTAGAGATCCACCAACATTGTACTTGCCGGTATTCATTCATTCGAACTGTGGAATTGATAGCAGTCTGGAAAGTATGTGTTAATAAAGATGTAGTGTTTAATGATGGGGGAATAGTAAATGTTAGGTGTCTAATAAAATATGTGAGAATGGAATTTTGCAGTATTTTGGGGGAGCATTATTAGAATTATTTTTTATATGTGTTTGAGATTATTAGCTTTTCTAGCCCAATTCTGTCTGTTTCTTTATAATTTTATTAGACTAGAATTATTAGACTAGAATATACCTTGCTGTTGCTTCATTCATTTTTTCATTTATACAACATTTACCATGCATCTACTGGGTCTAGATATTGGGCTGCAAGCTAGGAATAAAAAATAGAGAATATATGGCCCTTGACTTCAAGGAACAGACTTTTGATTGGATACTGCAGAGGCCTCAGGACTATTGTTGAAGCTTTTGAAAATGTGTATCTTCAACAACCAACTATTCTAAATAATTGAATCCATGCCAAGAATAAAAGTATTGACATGTGATATTTTGAAACACATATCTCAGCCATTGTCTTGGCTGTCCCAAGTGGACCACTACTAATGTTCAGTGGACACTTTGGTGATCACTCTTGGTTCATTTGCCTTCTTCTGAAGCCTGTGGGTCTCTGTACAGCATGGAGCCACTTTAGACACAGTTCAGCATGTAAATAAAATGGTTTGTTATTCGCACATTTCACCAATAGACCTTTTTCCTTCCTCTTTTTCTGCCCTCATAATGAAAATTGAAAGGTTGAGGCATACTTTCCAGAAGAGAATGATTTCAAAGAATATATTCTGGAGTAAATAGTTTAGTGCACTGTGGGTAATAGTAATATCATTTCACAGAAGAGATCCAATCTATTGCTGTATAATTAAAATCTTTCTGCTGATGGAAAGTTTTCTCTCTGGTGTTTTCTTTAATGCATTCATGATACATCTGTCTGGGCTCCCTTGCTGGAACTATCTTTCATTATAATCCACTTATCTAAGTTTGTAATTAAAGTTCTAAATGTAAAATTTCCAGTGGCAAATTGCCACGGTGCCCAGTGAACTTGTCTTCTTTCTCTGAGAGAAGCCACTCTGAAAATTTTGGTTTTGTGTTTTGATCATTTTATCATGTTACAAGTAAGTGTGTGTACATATATGCGCATACATTAGTAAGGTAATATAGTACATGAAGATGAAGAGTGGCTTTTTTTTGGTATCATTTATTTTTGTCTGTTGCTGTGTGATTATAGGTAAATAGTATTGAGTGTACTGAAATATTTTTAAGGTAGGACAATAGTAAATGAAATATATTACAAGGCAACTGCCATTAAGCTTTGTTGATCTATTTAAAACATCTAGAGACAATTAAAAAAAAAAACCCTTAGAGTTGCTAGTAGAAAGATAAAATCTGTTACCCATTGGTCAAAAATGTTTTTAAATTTTTCCTTGTGGGTTACATAGTAAAAGAAGAATCTGAAAACACCTTTTGCTTTCAAGTTAATTTGGAATGTTCTCTTTCAGATATCACTTCATTCTTTTGGGAAGTATGACATGGGACAAGATTAAAGTAAATTCTATCAAATCACTTGCATCTGATGAGCAAATTATTATTGGTCAATGCTCAACCATAATAAATGAAAATTTATAAAAGATGTTGGAAGGGGCTGCTAAAAAACTTTATAGGCTTATAAACATGCTATTATTTTTATGTCAGCTATGGACACATTTTTCAATAAGTTCCTTTGCAATGGTAGATGCCTAATTAATCAAGGGAACACAAAGCAATATTTAGTTTAACTGAATAGTTCTCTTTACATTAAATATTTATAATCTTATATTGCAGAAAATATTAATGGGTAATTAAGTATTTTTTAATTTCAAACGTCAATAGCATTTGAGAAAAGGATGTTATCTTGTTCACACGTTCTAGGTATACTGAATTCTAATAAAGCTCTTTGGAATAACTCTTGTATATAAACCCTTGAAAATGACACACACTCTCTCTCTCTCTCTCTCTCTCTCTCTCTCTCTCTCTCTCTATATATATATATATATATATATATATATATATAATACATATAGCATATTTATATATATATTATAAAATTTGGTTAAAGGAGATTATTAAATTCTTCCCTGCATCTTTAAGCAGAGTGGACTATAGACTAATACCACTAGGTGCTTATTTTATTTCTTAAAATATCTACAGAAGTGACTTTGTTACTTTTTCCTAGAATGCAATGTTTTAAAATTGGATGCATCTTCTTTTTATGATTAATCTAAGGTCCTCCAAACAGATAATTTGGATTTTTTTTTAGTGACTACCTTATGTTTTCATATATTGTTTCCATTAAACTATTTAACTGTCATTTTTTAAAAGCATTTTATAAAAAATTTCTCCACTCGAAGATTTAAAAAGTGTAGATAATCTTAAACTTTTTCTATTCTTCTGGTCTTTGAGGGGTGGTAGAGTGAGGTATTTGCAATTTACTTATAAAATAGGAGAAAATTTTCAGCTATTTACCATTGCTCAAATAATTTTCAGAGTTTCACAACTACTAAGTTAACTTTACTGAGCACAGAGAAGAGAATTCAGAAACTCAAACCAAAAGAAACTCATAACTTTATAAAGCTTACCACTGGCCTTTGCAAAAACTAACTTAAATGTTATTTAAGAGATAACCTATTACTGTTCTCAATGTAAATAATTTCCATTTGTATGCTAAATAAATCATAGTAGCCAATAAAGTAAAAATAAAATGACAAATTTTAATCAATGGTTTTCTTTTTTATTTAAATTCAAGTATTAGGACTCTGACAACATCTTTTATTGAAGCAAATCAGCATTCAGTATTGATAATAGTTCTTGAATAATAATGCAAGGAGGGTTCTAAAATGAGCAGCAGGAAATTATACATTTTAGAAACCTTCCTTTTAGATACATTTTCTTTGATTTCATAATTTTCTTTCCCATAAGAGGTATAAAACTAGATGTTTGGGAACCATTTTGTGCTTTAAAAAAGTAAATGATAATTTTTTTATCTGAAAAACATGGAAATGTGATTTCTTAAAAAGTAAGAATCAGCACTTATATTTCTATATTAAATTTGTTTGTATATGTTTGAGGTTACTAGCTTTTCTAGCCCAAATCTTTTCATTTCATTATAATTTTATTGTACTAGAATTATTACACTAGAATATACCCTGCTGTTGCTTCATTCATTTCTTCACACAGCAAATAGTTCTGTGTGCTAGATAAGACTTCATTACCTGTGACTATATTACATATGTTCCAAATGTTAGGATTTAAGAAATAATTTTTCAGATAGATGAGCTTTTCTATCCATCTATCTTCTATTGTATTTTTAAGAATCTTTATCAAATTTCTGGTCTAAGATCAAGAAAATTTACTTAGATGAAAATTTCATAAATGTAGACTTAATAATCCATTTATTTGTTTAGTAAATCTCTATTGAATATCTACTCTTTTCTAAGCAATATACTAGGCACTGGGTATATAACTGAACAAGATAAAGTCTGCAGATAATATTTGAGGAGATGAAAATAAACAAGCCAGTATATACTAGATTGTCAAGTATTGATCTTTTCTAAATGTTACAAACAGCAAACATATGTCAAGAGGATAGAGCGATTGCCACTGTGTTGAACAGATGGTGGTCTGGTAAGGAAGGTCTTTGGGAGTAATTAAGTGAGGAAGCAAGCCATGTGGATGCCTAAGGAACACTAGTGTGAAGACCTTGAGAAGCTGTATCCCTGAAGAAACAGAAAGAAGCCAGTGTGTCTAGACTAGAATAATAATGGAGAGTGGTAAGGAGAGGAAGCAAAACTCCAGCCAGCAAAATCCTTAGATTTTATTCTGTAATGGGAAACCATGAGAGGATTTTAAAGAGGGAAGTATATTTTTTTTCCTAAAGATTATTCCAGATTTTCTGTGAAGAGTGCATAGAAGGCAACCAAGAATGAAAGCCGGAAAACCAGTTAGGAGGCTGATACAGTAACTTAGGTAAGAAATGATGGTGAGTTTGCTGATGTATTGGTTTTCAAATGTGAAAAAAAGGATTTCAGGATGAAATCAGGGACACTGAGGGGGAAAGGAACTACATGCTAAAAGAGGAATCATAAGCTTCATTATGCCTGCTACATGTGAGTTGCCTTATCAGATATCTGTGGAGATGTTTGGTGGTTAGTTGGATGTGCAAGTTCAAGGAACAAGCCAGGACTAGAGACATGGGAATGGATATGGAGAAATGAGAATCATGAAGTGTGGTATTTAAAGCTGGGGAACTAAATAAAATCACTTGGCAAGTGAGCAAAGCTAGAGAAGAAAAGGTGTCTGAGGAGAGTCGGAGATATGTCAATTTAGAGGTCAGAATGAGAAAAAATAGTATAAAACAAGGCTGAAAAGTAGCCAGTGAGATGTAATAAAGTGAGGAAGACTTGGTGTTCTGGTCTCTAGTGAAAAAAGTGATTAAGAAAGAGGAAGTAGAAGATTTGAGCAACAACCAGGAATGCTAGGGGGTAATGAAGGCATGATTCCATGAGGTAATAAGATTTTCTACAAAGTGATGCCAAGATAGTTCTAAAATTATGTGTTCATATTTTCTTCAGAATCAGGGAGGGCTTGACAACTACAGAGAAGATAGCTACATAAATATGTTCTAATTTTAGACTAGGTCTATATGCATGGATTTATTTTCATTGGGGAATCTCAGGCAGTTTACCAAATTAATTACTGCCTTTTCCATTTATTTATAGTTTTTTATACATAAAGTACCCTTTACTACAATGACACTTATAAAAAATGACAGCAGATACATGTTACTTTTCTTTGAATAATGCATGCATTACCTGAATAAGTCGATATAGGAAATAAACCAACCTCACCTGCTTAGAAATAAGAACATCCACATCGAGGTTTACAGAGTTTCAATATGTTGTTTGAACCATGTGGGAAGTTGTGTTTCGATCTATAGAAGTCATAGAGGCACACTCATATAAATAGGTATGTTTATAAATAGATCCACAGCATCTACGGACATGGGGACTGTAGGTGTCAGAGTTACTTTTGACCTTTGAAAACACAAAAAAAGTGGCTTAAAACAAAAGAAATTCATTTTTCTCACAAAACGAAAAGTCCAGACATTGACAATCTAAGACAGTTGCTGAAGCTTCATGATGGCACCCGAGTCTCAGGTGTCATCTGCATCCCTACTCCATCATTCTTAGTGGGTGACATTTATCCCTCTTGCTCTCAAGATGGTTTTTGTACCTCTAGGCATTGTATCTGTGCTCTAGGCAGAGATAATGGGAAAGGAGCCAATAGTGAAGAACCATAATTTCATACTTCGTCCTTTTGAGTTTTGTATTTTATATTTCCCTTTTCTCCATCCTCTTGACACTCTTGAATCATTAGCCAAAACTGTCACATGGGCACTCTAGTTGCAAAGAAATCTGGAAATGTCACATACATAATAAAAAAATCTATAAAATAGATATATATTTAAATAGCAGGTAGACATTCTGAAAAAATTGTAGTTTCAGTAGAAAGGGAGGAAGATATAGTAATATCTGCTACAGCTATTAATATGTAGTTTTGAAAATTTGGCAAACATGTTTCAAACTCTCTATCTGTTAAGCCCTGTGGCAAAAGTTTGTTCAGATATATGTCAAATATTTGTGTAGACTTTGCGCATAATTTTCTGTGTCCTCATTACATGATGCAAACTTAATGCAATTTTTAATACAGTAACCAAAACTCACAAGAGTGTATATTTTAATGGTATGCTTGCAGGTACCCCATACTTATATTGACATAATTTAGGATTCTGCAGAGTGAGGTACATGGAGAAAGAGGCTGTTGGTTAAAAGCTTGAGGGAGTTACTAAAAGTCATGTCATTGCAAGGCCAGTGGTAACTCTCTCATAAAATAGAAATGATGATACCTGTTTTCTCCTTCACAGGGTCAGTGTGAATCTTTAATGGGACTTCTGATACACACTGCTTTTAGCTCCTCAGAAGGAAGGTCGAAAATTACAAGATTGGATAGTTGAGAACAATCATCTCTCATTCCTCTGTTGCAGGACAGGATTGCTTGCAAACCTTTCCTTAAATATTTCTGGAGTGAGGGTTTTCTCCTGAAATTTGAGAGGATAATGACAATAGTAACAATGGTAACCCTGTAGTGAGTGCTCATTCTGTGACTGGTGCTCATCTAAGTACTTTCCATCCATTATTTTATTCCATCCTTACCCATTAAGGATTGTAGTGTGACTGTCCTCCACATTTTGTAGATGAAGATCCTGAAACTCTGAGAGCAAGTGACCTGCCAGAGTCACCATGTATGATGCAATAAACAGGTCGGGACTGTGGTGTCAGCCCATTTTGTAATCCAGCTTTGACGTTTTCTGACTGAGGTGACCTTGAGATAATTATTAAAGATCCTTAATGATTAGTCTCTTTTACATCTGGAAAATAGGAATAATTGCACATAGTATAATGTGAGGATTAAGTGAAGTGAAATGTAAATTGCCTCATAGAAGCTTCTGAGAGATCTTACATGGGGTTATAAATAATCTACATTTTTGAGGTTATGAAAAATTGCTTGTGTTGCTATTAGGTTACAATATTAGTCTCTCTTTTCAGAGGACGACCACTGAGATCACTTGCAACCAACTTACTACCTCTGTGATCTTGGGCTTGTCACTTAAGTTTCCATGCTTCAGTTTTTTCATCTCTAACATGAATAACTATTTCAGAGGGATTTGTGACAGTTATTAGGCCAATATTTTGTATATTGATGGATTACGAAAGATGAAATGGAATGTACAACATTGCAATCAGAAATTATGCAGATAGCTCAGAAAAAGCATGTTTTTGTGCTCTCTCCAGCAGTATTTAGTTACCAATCACTTGTAGTAAACAACTAGTCGGAGCTGCCATTCTGGTCAGTTAAGTTTGTATCAACAGTGGGTATCCTCACCCCAGACCATTATTTGGCCATCTTTATTGAGCCATCTTCTCTGCACAGTTGCCATGAGATGGCACTATGGGGATATGGATGGTCAAGTTTGCGTTTCTCCCACTTATTATTGTTCCTTTAGACTAAAAGCAAATTGGAATAGTTTTTGTTTTATTTTATTTTTTTAAGTTTTCTGCCTTTTTAAATATTCATGTACTTCAATAATAAGAAAGTGTTTAAGGGAAAATGAAATGCATATGAAGTTTAAGATACTTTTTTTATAGTTTGAATGGCCTTTGATTAGGAAACTGAAGCTAAAAAGAGAAACTATTTTTTTTATCTCTTTTAATATTCATCAATTTACAGCTAACCTTGCAAATACATTTTGGATGCTGAGATATATAGTAAATTAGTTGATTTGAAAACTCAACCACCTTCATGATGTAAATTATTAATGCAATCATAGGTAAAACATATTTCCTGCATAATATATATTTTTATTGTAATTACAGCATTTTCATAGTCGTGTTATGGAAACATAGTAGTGAAATCTAATTATTTCCTTTTTCATCTCATTTTGTTTATTGTTAATTCGGATATAAGTCTGACTCTCAGTATCTTCCAAAGAATAATTTAGTGAGTTTGAGGCATTTGGAGGAAAGAGAGGGAATATAGTTTAGTGGAGACAAACCTGTGTTCAAATTCCACCCTGTACTTTCTATAAAGTCAGCAGAGATTCTTATTTTACTTATATATGTAAACCACGCAGCATGGAAAATGATGGATGCTTCATCAAATCTGGTTTCCCATCCTCACACTCCTTGGGAAAAGGGACGTAATGAGGTATAAGGTTATGAGTAATACAGATCTTAAAAGTGCATTGGTGTTTTTAGGAGCAGGATTGCTGTGGCATCCTAAATTGAGATGCTTTTGTTCTTTCTCTAGGATCTGTATTTCAGATTTTTTTTTGGTCAAAATAAATTTTAAAAGAAAAAGAAAAGCATTATTTCTATATGAAGTTATATTTATAGTCATTGAGATACAAAAAAAAAGAAAGACTTTCATTGGTGAAGTTATATACTTTGTTTCCATAGTGGGTGTCACAGCCTGTAGTGCTCTATGAGTTAAAGCATTTTATTAATCCTGTGGCGGGGGGCGGGGGAATCAATCTTGGGTGTCTACTGGTACTATCCTTGTTAGTCAATGGTAGCTGGGAGATAAGGTAAACCACAAGCAACTAGGAGGCTCTCCAATCTACTTTGCCCAGGCATCTTCCTGAGTGTTGGGTCCTTGCTTAAGTAAACAGAAAAGGAACCTTAAGGTCATTGGATCCCTTGGCAGAATCAGTACAGGGCTCTGGACCAGTGAGGAAGTTCAAGAGGAGATCTGTGCTCACAGCAGCCTGTGTTCAGGGTAATTTTAATGTTTTCTTTTTTTTTTTTTTTCAGTTAAAATGCAAAGGTTGATGCAGAATTCAAAATATTTGTATATAAATTTTTACCTAATCATTCTAGCTCATGTGTGGAACTCCTCACATTCTTTTAAATCTCTTTTTTCCTTCCCACATGTAGCCATTTAGAGTGTAGCAGATACGCTTTCAGTCTTCCTTTTCTTTAGTTTACATTTTAATGATTTGAATATGTTTTTAGATATGCTAGATATCTCCCACTGATGAGATTGACAGAGTCACCTCTAATACCTTGATGATTTTCTGTTATAGAAGAAATGACCTCAGTAGAGAGCTGATCCTGTTAGCTAATTACTTTAATAATAATAATAGTTTAAAATCAATTACCCTAAACACAAATTATCATTTTTGTCCAAAGTTCTCTAACATTGCAATGACTTAAATCCATCATTATTCAAAAGGCCAGTTCATTTTCTTTCCCAGGCATATATTTTTCAACTAGTTTGTTTTGTAGAATTCACTAGGAAGTTAGGAAGTTATATTGTTTTATTGGAGATGATGTTTATTTTTTTTAGCTGTCTCATATTATTGGCAATGATATCTTCTGAAAAATGTCCAAACTAAAGTCTTTGTAGAAAATCTATATCATAAAGAATTAATCACCTGTGTGTGGGGGCACATGTATGAGTATGTGTACCTGTATGTACATGTGTGCATGTTTATGTGTGTGTGTATGCAGGCACCTAGAGAAAATTCTGTGTTGGTTTCTGAGGAAATTAATGGCCTGACTTAAGCACACCTTTCACAGAAGCGGGATGACTATCCATAGAGACAAAAGACTTTAAGATATTATGATACAATTTCCAAAGCATTTGTTGTTGTGTTGCTTCTTAAAGCATGTGGTTTTGACATGAGAAATGTGAAATATCCAGTCTAGGGTGTGTGTGTGTGTGTGTGTGTGTGTGTGTGTGTGTGTACACACAAAGATGTCTTGCATAAGGGGACATAATTCCCATGACAGGCAGATGCTGATTTACATGGGAGCTTGTGATGGGAACTGAGATTCCAGGGTTCTAGCTGGAAGGGAGAGGCTCTTTCTACACAAACCAACTGTGACCCCATGGCCTTGTATACTCAGCAGAGCAGACACCTGCAGGTAAACACATATACCATGGCTGCACTTCATCCCCAACTACTCCAGGGGTTTCCTGAGGTACTTCTCTAGCTCCCCACAGCTCCAACTCTGAAAGTGCCACCATCACCTCATCTGGAGAGTAGGAGGAAGGGAACAGAGTATGCTTCATGATGGTGATGTGCATGTCTGTGAATCTTCATGGGTGTTAAAGGGTAGAGTGGCCTTATGTGTGCACACAGGTTAGGCTACTGTTCAGAGGGGTGTGAAAAGGTCTCATGGCCAGAACATTCAGACTATGTAATAATATACTAACTTAATAATGTTTTTACTACCATTTACTGATATACACAGAAACACTGTCTTAGCTAGCAATAGTGGCTATTAGAATAGAATAAACTAGAATTAATAGCCATGTTACCCAACCTTTAGCAAAAGCACAGTTGTAGTAAATCATACTTTTGGATGTTTGCAACAAGGAAATGTGGTCAGTTCAGTTTTCTAGGTCAGAGTTTTTGAATTGTGTCCAGTAATGTCCCAAAGGTTCCATGAAATTATCTAATAGGCCCTTAGGAACAAAAAAGTCAAGCAAGAGAGCCCTATTTTATTTCAGCTAGAGCACTCCTCTTTTGTGATTCTCAATATTGGTATGCAATACAGAAGTTTGAAGAAAAGGTTTGAGTTGTTTATCCGAGTCTTCTTTTCATCTCTGTATCAAGATAGGCCATCAGAGATCTGTGTACTTGAACTTCATTGTTTGACTCCTTGTAGAATCATTTTAACGCATTTGTACTTTACTACTGTGCCCTGGAAGTGTTCTAGGAGTACCCTGAGACTCCACCATGTACTGCTTGCCCTTGTCTATTTTATTGTTGAACATCATCTGTATTTATGAGAACTCTTAGGGTAAATTTTATCAGTGCTTTCAAACAGAGCCACAGCTTCTTTTAAAACTATGTGTGTGTGTGTGCACATGTATGAAATATTATATATATGTATAAAATATATATGTATAAAATATTATATATATGTATAAAATATTATATATATATATATATTACAAATATATATTTAAAGTATCTTACTCCTACATATGTGATGGTTATAGTAGCTACTTCTTTTCTTTGGTCGCAGGCATATTTGCTTCCCACTTTTAACAATTTTGTGGGTAGAGATAATAATTTCTTCCCTTCATATATTTTTCTATGGTTCAATCATTTTATCCCTTTGTACCAATGACTCTTGATGTATTTTTTTTCTAATGCATGTATTGTGGCTAGTTATTTCAAATCTTCATAACTCCAGGAGAATTTTCTAATTATCTTTTTGAAAACTCTACTTGGTTATGCTATAGGCACATCAGACTTAATATTCTCTAAAGGGAATTCTTTCTGTCTTCCTTTTAAAACTTGCCCTCTTTCCTGTTTCTTTGGTAAAGGGATTCTATGAGCCCTGTCATAAAGTTTACAGTCTTGCTGTCTTTTTTATCTTCTCTCTCTCATATCACATCCAAATCCTTTTAATCCAGACTCAGTACTACCTTTCATATCTCTCTTGATTCATCAATGCTTGCCTGGACTAGTTTATTAGTTTCCTAACTGGCCTCAATTTCTCTGGTATCCTCCACCAGTAATCCATTTTACACATTGATATGAGTTATATAAGTCATTTGCTTGCTTACGATTTTTATTTCTATTTGCAGAATGAAACCCAACTCCTTCTCATAATATTCAAGGCTCTATATAATTTCCTTCTCAGACTATGTTCTAAGTCTCATCTCCATCATCCATTCCTCCCCCCATTTTCTATCTTTCATAGCAACTACCAGACCACTCACTAGTCCCCAAACACAAAATGTATTTCAACACCTAGTTCTCTCAGCCTGAAATGCACTTCCTGGCTTCTTTAAGTCCTTATATTTCCCTAAGGCTCTTCTTAAATATTATATTGTGTGAGATTCTTCCTTTTTTTCTCACTTCAGAATTCATTGCTTCCTCCTCAATCATTCTATTTCACTTTCTTAATACTGTTAGAGCAGTCCTTACCCTATTTTGGAATTTCTTGTGTATGTGTATCTTTCTCCCCAAATTATGAGCTCCTCAAGGAGTTTGGCTGAATAAAAGGTAGGAATAGAATCTGCCAGCTCTGCCATTAAAAATCAAAGTAAACTGAATGGAAGACTGTGGAATTTCTAGAATTGATAATGTCTTCAATGGGTAAGGATTGAAAACACGGCTAATTAACCGCTGATCTTAAAATGTATTCTTTGTGATAATGAAAAAATTGTAATGCTATCATGATAAAACTTCTAGCAGTAAAAGTGAGTTTTTATAATTTCTGTACAGAAGAAATTGATCTGATTTTCTTTTTTTTTTTTCTTTTAGGAATAGGCAAGTTCAGAAGGTGGAAAATCTGAAGAATGTTTCCCAAGAGTGATCTGGTTGTCACTCACTGGGTATGGTGGAGCATGAGGAAGCTATTTCTACTTCTTTCTCTTTTGCTGTCCCATGCAGCTCATTTGGAAGGCAAAAAGGATAATCAGTTCATCTGGAAACCAGGTAGGAATGTCCTAGCTATTCCTTTGTCCTATTTTTATTAATGAGAAGTTTTTCTATCCTGTTTTTATTTATGGAGTAGTGGGGAATATCCAGAGAGAAAAAATAGACTCTTCTTCATTATAATAAAGCTTATATTTGATTTTTATTCCTTCATAATTGTCATTTCCATCCATGATGCTTATCCTTCTGAATTTTCTTCTTGTTGTCAATTAAAATTATGATTTCCATAGTTACATCTGCTTCTCCTATGTTAAGTATATCATCACTATAAAGCACATTTGTAGCAAAAATTACATCTGAATTTAGCTAATTTACTCAGCTAAAAATGCTTTAGACCAGTTTCTCTTTTTCTTTCAGGGTATAAACTAGTTAGCTATTTATTATTGAATATTTTCTAGTACAGAGACTGAATATCTAAGTTTGGGAGCATGAAAAATTATAACAACTTTGCTCATTATTTGTGACTATAAAGTCACCTTAATGTGTTTTGAGATCCTTAGTTGCCTTGTGCATGATTATATAAATAAGTTGAATTGAGATTTGAAAGTTTGCATATAACTTATGCTCTTCTCTAAATACTTCTTTAATTTGGCTGTGGAAAAGATCTGTTGAATTTAATTTTAAAGGCTAATAATTTATTAACTTAAGTTATGAACCCCAGACACATTGGCTCTTTATATCTCTGATGTTTTTTCATTGCTTTAGATTTTAATTTTCTTAAAGTTTTACAATCAGACCATTTAAAATACTTATTACCATTTCAAGAGTCCATTCTTGCAAATATAGATAACTTATATAGTTAATATTTTGGAATAGGAGAATGTGATTTTTTAAAAGATGCTTGGTCCTCAAAGAGAAGCTCATTTTAGTCTCATCATCTGTGAATTAAACAGACTGCAAATGTATTTTGTGTCATCGTGAAAATATATATAAAACAGATATTTGTGATATTTAAATGACTTTGCAAAAATGAAAGTAAATTACACTTTTAAGTATATTAGGTAAAAAACCCAGCACCATCAGATATACAGTCTGGAGAAAATTTAATTGCATTAAAGCCCCTATAAATTAATTTAATTGTGGGCTATAATACTGTATTAGTGATTTGCATTTTGTACCTCACAGTAGTTTTTGGAAGCTTTGGAAAAAGTTCTGAAAGTAAATATGCATTTCTAGGAATGTGGATTTTTTTCTTATCACAAAATATTAAATATTTTATCAAATCTAAATAAGCACGTTTATATGACTGTTCCTGTCTTAAATTCTCAAAAAAGCACAATTAAAATGGAAAGTAGTAAAACTGAAACATGAATGAGATGGTTTAAGAACATGGTCTTATTTTGAAGCAAATTTTAAAAATAAGCCTGCTTTTCTAAAAGTAGATCAATGGAACAAGATGTTACAGACCTATTCTACAGTGAATAAATACTTTGGTAACTATCAAACTTAAGTTTCAGAGTAAGAGTCCTTCCCATCAGACACATTGCTTCATTTAAAATAAACATCTGTGTCATCACGCTGGTTTTCCCTAGTATTCGTTATTTCTTTCCCCCTTTAGTGGCCCTAGAAAAGATAATAATATATACACATTTCCCATTTGGTTTTACTTCTAAAATACAAATGTATTACTTGTAGATGATTAGATACTTTTAAAGTAGAAAAAAAAATAAAAAAATACAAATTAAAAGCAAAAGTCCAGACCACATATTCCATTCTCCACTCTTACATATCTTTCAGAGATGTTCCTTGTACATGTAAGTGTATCTCTGTGCATATCTGAATATGTAAATCACACAAAATGCACACACAATTATTACTATTCTCATTAGGATTCTGCCAAAAAAATAAATGGTACATGCAAAGTAGGAATTTGAAAAGAGTTTAATAAAAGGACTATTTCCAAAAGTGGGGAAATGTGAGCGGGGTTTAAGAACAGCTACAAGGAATCGTGGAGTGTCCCAGGCTAGTATTAATCCTTTTGACTCTGGGTCTATAGGGGTAAAGAAATATAGTGATTTCTGGAATCTAGAGAGAAAAATTTCTGGAGAGGATGCCTGACATGCTGTGGCCTTTAGAGGGGTATAACCAATCTGCAGTGAAAGTTGGAAGGGAGCAAGAGGAATGAATAAACTTTGTCCTCACATCTCCTACCAGGGCTCCTATTGGCTGAATCCAACCAGAAGCCACAAGGTATGAGAGCCCATTGATGGGTCCACACAGACTAGCCTCATGGGCAGGGAGGTGTGGGGAATATGTATTTGAAAGTATCACATTCATACATACATATATGTGTACACATATACAGACTTTGCTTCATACAATCAGGGTTATGTGTCCTTTTTGGTGGTTCGCTTTTTATTGTGTGATGATATATTGTTGAGTATTACATAGTGCACACTGAACATTTTTCTTTTAATGATTGTGTAGTATTCCTTTATAATTTTTATTAAAGAATTTATTTAACCAATGCCCTGTTGTTTTATCTTTTCTTTTTCTATTTCTTGGCATTTCGGTGTTTTTTGTTGTTGTTGTTGTTTTAATGTTTTGTTATTATAAATAATACTGATGTGGAGGCAACATTATTTTAAAGGTGAACAATAAATCGGTTTGAGGAGTCATGTGTCCTAGAGCAATGCTGGGTCATCACCTTCAAAGGCAATCTCAACATCTTAGAGTCTGTTACCTGCTTATACATGAGTTTATTATATTTCATTCAGATTTAAAAACAAACTGTACTGCAGTTGAAATTAGCTAC
This sequence comes from Macroglossus sobrinus, assembly GCA_004027375.1. Lineage (NCBI taxonomy): Eukaryota > Metazoa > Chordata > Mammalia > Chiroptera > Pteropodidae > Macroglossus > Macroglossus sobrinus. The sequence goes on from PVKZ01000501.1 coordinate 658,181, forward strand.
ATTTTTTTGGAGTATGTTATCAAATCCAGCAAATGAGTCCAATGTAACCTGGAATTTAAACAAATTTCCATGGAGACCAAGATAAATATACTTTATTTTAGAAGCCTAAAAATCATTCTCTGGGTTTAGATTGTAGTGTCTCCTTAAGCTCTGCATTGGTCTATTGTTTTCCCCAGAGTCCGTAGGTTAACCTCTTCCAAATTAAAGGCATTTCTAAGTGAGTCCTGGCTGCGGATAAACAATGGGTTGATGAATACTAAGTGAATGCACATTCTCTTGCGAAATATTTCTGTGCTGAGGGGAGAGACTATAGCGCTGTAGGCTGTATAGAGTCATTGATCTGGCAAGGCTGTTGAATGCCTGTCATCATTGTGATGAGATCCTCTGATCTATATTTAGTGTTAGGCAATCTTCCATGCATGCCAAGAGAGAAGGATCATGTCAGCAAGAGTATCAGCTAAGAAGTGATATTACTTGTTGTTTTAACTATCTATGTCTGCATACTTTGTAGAGAAGAACAAATCATGGTTTCTGAGGTCACAATAACTAGTGGTCTCTTAAAAAAAATTCCTCAGTATTGGTTCTAAGAGGTTTGTTCATTCCACTAATATTTGGCGAATCTTTACTATGTGCCAGGTACTATTATAAGCCTGTGAGATAAAGTGAGAATGAAACAGACCAATTCTTGGTCCTCATAAACAGGGTAATAAACACAATCTAGAGTTTAAGTAGAGAGTATAAGTGCTTATAAGGAAAGATTAAGGCAAAGAGGAGGGATATGCAGTGGTATGTGAGCGATGGAAATTTTAAGTAGGTGAGCTCTTGGGTGATTCACTATACAGGAAGTGAATTTAAGTGGAGACTTGAAGGAATTGGGGAACTAGCCATGGGGATATCGGGGTGAAAAGTATTCCAGGTAGAAGGAATAAAGGCAAGAGGCCCTGGGACAGGAACGTGTGTGTCATGTATGAGAACCAGAGAGGAGGCCAGTATGTAAGAACAGAGAGAACACAGGGACAGTGATTGAAGATATGGTCAGAGAAACATGGGGCCCAAATCAAGCATGTCCTCAGAAGTCAGAATACAAGTTTGGCTTTTACTCTGGGTGAGATAGAAAGACTGGAGAGTTTTAAGAGAGTAGTGGCATGATCTGACTTTCCTTTTAATGAATCGTTGTGGGCTGTCAGTTGAGAATGGCAGATGTGGGGAGATGAGTTAGGAGAGTACTGCAGAAATAATAGCTTGAACATCATAGTAATAGCTTGAACATCATGGCAGTAAGGGTGGTAAGAAGGGGTTGAATTTTTGGACATATTTAAGGCTGTAATTTTCAACCTGGGCTGATTTTGCCCTGTAGGGGACATTTGTCAATATCTGGAGATATTTCTGGTTGTCACACTGGGGCATGCTATTGACATATGTGAATAGAAACCAGAGAGGCTGCTAAACATGCTATGCACAGGACAGATCCCTACAACAAAGATTTATGGGGCCCTCAAATGTCAATAACGCCCAGATTGAGAAACCCTCATTTAAGATAAAGTCATCAGGATTTACTGATGTGTGTGTGGGTGGGAAAGATACAAGGGTGTTTCTGAGGCTTTGCTATGAGCCACTAGAAGAGATGAGCTGTATAATTTAATATGGACTGACTGTGAAGAAGCCAATGTGAGGGAATATTAGGAACTTGGTATTGGACATGTTAAAGTTTTGAGCCTGTTAGAAATTCATGTAGAGATGTTGATCAAGAAGTTGGAAATGTGGGTCTGAATTCAGGAGAGAGGTACCTGCTGGAGATCTAAAATTGGAAGTCACTAGCAAAGAGGTAGAATTTAAATATGTAGCCTTAGAAATGAAGTGGTGGCCTTGAAATTTATGTTTTTACATATGTAGAGGATACATTTCTAACGTACTTCTTTTGGGCCAAATGACGTTTAAAAAATTATTGTGGTAAAATGCACATAACAGAAACTTTACCATTTTAAAGTATACAATCCAGTGACATTTAGTATATTCACAATGTGGTGGAAACAGTACCACTATCAAGTTCCAGAACATTGTCATTACTCCAAATTATTTGCAAATGAGTTTACAAAAAGACTAGAAAACAAATTTTGCTATGAATAATAAGTTCTGAAAGAAAAAAAAATATATTTATTTATTTATGAAAGGTTTTTTAAATAGCCTTAAGTTATCCTAAGAGATATACTAGAAAGTATATTAGAGTATACTAGAAAAATCTAGAGCTTTATTCATAAGCAGACCCACATTCAAGTCCCATCTCTAAAGAAGAGGAAGTTATCTGACCTCTCTGAGCTCTACTTATTCATCTGAAAATGAGAATAATAAATACTTCACAGAACTGTTTTGAAAATTAAATAAAATAATATATTAAAATACTTAATATATAGTGGCTACTCAATAAATATTAGCTTTTATCTCTGTCATATATTTATTTGATGTTTGATGTATACTTGCTTTTATGTTATACAATTTTTGTATAATTTTCCTTAAACATACAAAAAAGAGAGATTGGTTTAACAGCTATATAGACTATATATAATAAATTGTCATAAGTAATTTGACTGACTTTTTAGGTCTAAAACTTTTTATATGACAGACTCTGAGAAAGTTTTAATATCACTAGCTCCTTCCTAGTGAATAAAAAGGATGAGAATAATGACCTGTGTTCTAAGACTAAGTAGGTAAGTTGGAATTAAAATTTTTAGAAGATTAAAAAACAGACTATGAAAACAACCTTAAATTATAAAAGGACCTTATATCAGTTAATATTTAATTATTGCTTAAATAATAATGTTTTAATTGTTGAAAGTGCTTTGAGGAAAAATTTGTAATTAAATATATGTATATTTTAAGTCAAGAAATTTTAGAGAAAATAAAATGTTCTTAGGAGAGAGCTAATTTTTTAAATATGTGCTAGAAGTCTATGAAATATTTCTTCTGGGAATTTTATTAAATTGAAATCATTTTAATTATTTCTATGGATATTAATTTATCTTAGAGGCATGTGTATAATAAACTCTCAGTGGTGTTATTTCTGTGATATCAAAAAGCATAGGCATATGAGGTATGGAATTTTTTCTTAGAGATCACATGCTATGCACAGGACTTAGAGATCACAAGTACTAATTTTATAATGCCCCGCAATAAATCATAAAAAGTATATTACCTAAATAATATAAAATATAGGGTCTCTGAGGACAATAATTTTTGCCAGTTTTATTCACTGTTATATTCCATGTAACTAGAACATGAAAAACTGTTGTATAAAATATTCTCAGCACATTAAGTACTGGTAGAATAAGGGGCACTTTGTGTGTGTGTGTGTGTGTGTGTGTGTGTGTGTGTGTGTGTAGGTGTGTGTGTGTATGGGTGTGTGGGTGTGTGTATTTGGAAGGGTTTAGAAGTGATGAGGCTGAATAATAAGAAAGTTGACCCCTGTTATTCTGAAACTTGAAATAAATATACAGGAGAGAATATAAAAATAATGCAATCCGAAGTCAAATTTATAAATCAGTAAATATGAACATAAATCATGCATATTTTCTTTCTGCTTGGTTCTAGTACCATTTCTGATCATCCCTGGGAAAGATGTTGAACAATTTTTTTATAAAAAGGAATAGGTTGGTACACAGAGTTTAACTATTACTCCTATAGTTGCATGCTGCCTCCCAGGTTTTTTTCCACAGAGGCAGCCAATTTCAACTCATATTGCTGTTTTTTTTTTCCTGATGTTCATGTAATATCGTCAGTAAAACTATTTCTTGATTTATAAGTATTGGATATTTTCTATGTTATGGATTTTATGTTATGTTATGTTATCTCTCATCTCCCTACCACTTTCCTATTTTACTACCTTTCTTAATAAATAATTATGTCAAAATATTTAAATCAGTGAGCAGTGCTTATATTGTTATCTATGTAGATATTGTTCTCTGTTGAGACAAGCGGGGTACTATGCTCCTGCATTCTTTCTTTTCAACTTTTTGTTTTATACAGAAATAAAAATAATTGCCTCATATTTTATTTTGATCACCTTCTTTGAACCTACTGCTATTTCCCTTTGATGTTCCATGTCCATTTTAAATTTTTTAGAAAAACTCAAACACTGTTCCAAACACTGTCTTATATTTTTCTTTGAGAGATCTTTCTACAGCTCCTGTCTTGTCGTTTTTAGAACCTCCCTTTGTTTTCTCATCTTGAATCCCATTGCTTTATTTTCTAAAATGCTACACTGATCTTCTAGTCTGCTGAAATAGGGTACATTGAAAGTAATTTTTCATATCTAAAGAGATGTCTGTACTTGTCATATACTTGACTGATAGCTTAGGTGTAGAGTTCAAGGTTAAAAAGTACTTTTTTCAGAATTTTGAAGGTTTTGCTCTCTTTTAGCCTTTAGTGTTGTTACTAAAAAGTTTTACGTTATTCTGATCTCATCTCTATGTACGTTATCCATTTGTTTTCCTCTTTTTTGAAGTTCTGAAATTTTGTGATTATATACTCGGTGATGAATTCTTTTCCTTTGTAGTTATGGGCATTCGGAAGATATTTCAATCAATATGTTCATGTCCTACAGTTCCGAGATTGATTTTTTACTGATTTTCCTCTTGTCTGTTTCTTCTGAAACTTCTTAGATGCATCACCTCTCTTATCTTCAATTTTTAGTTATTTTCCCTATTTTTTCTTCTGTTTGTATTTTTCTTCGAATTTCTAAACTTTTATTATCCTTCATCTTTCAACCATTCCAATTTGTTTGCTCTACTGGAGAATGTCCTCTGAGAAGCTAGATTTTGCAATTTGTTTTCCTGCAGAGATTGAGAAAGGAACAGAGGAAGGGATCTGAAGGGCTAATTAATTCCATTTATAGACTTTAAATTATTTCCCATTTCTAGCCACAAACCTTACTCCTTCCTAGTGTCCCTAGATCTTAAGCCTCAGATTTCTGCAAGTACAAATTGGCTTTTTCTATTGCTGCTACCATATTCTTCTGTAGGCACCAACCTACAGCTTTCTTTATGTTGTTAAGTGGCTTACTGCTATTCTATCTTCTTTCCGTGCTCTAAAATTAATCTATCTGAGTTCTTGTTATAGAATTAATCTATCTGTGTTCTACCTCTAATTCTATGTTCTTGATCTTTGAGTTATATCTTTTCTTTTAATGGCATATTAGGAGAGAGTAGGAATATATGCATGTGTCATGTTCCCCAGGTTAATGGGAAGTCTCATTTTCTGTTACTTCTACTATAGGCTATTCTAGAAAGGATGTTGAAATATGGTAATTTTGTGGTGATTGACTCAGTTATTCTCTCTGAGCAGGCACTACAAAATCTGTCAACAATAAAATTAACGGGCAACCAAACTTTGTCCAAGCTAAAATTTAAATAATCTAATTCAAATGTTCATTGGTTCTATATGATTGGGGTCAAAGTAAGCTATCGGATTGGCAATTGATATGTGCATGATTTCTTCTTGAGTAGAAATCGATGGAGAATTTCCTTTATGACCACCTGGAAATATCCTCTTTTATCTTTTTTCATCAATGGCAGATTTTTATATGTTACTTAAGTATGAATATTCTTAACTAGGAAGATGTAAGATTTCATGCAAAGAAATATGAAAGTCAAAGATGAAAGCAACTGAGATCTATTAAATGGGAATAAAATAAGAATTAAAGACAATATTATGAATTCATACAGCAACACAAAAGCTTAATTTATAAACATCTTCACAATCTTGACTTCAGGTAACATAATAACAATCTTGATTGGAACCAAATCAGAAAACCCACTTTTTATGTGTTGATTATGGATTTACTCCATTTATGCAATTATTTGGTATTTCAATGAAGTTCTCCAAACTTTAAAGCCACAGATGACATCTGTGTCACAGACATTAGTGCCACAGATAATATCTGAGACTCAGAGAAATAATTCAAAAGGTGTATGTTAACACCAATTATATTTACTACTTTCTTTAATACTATATACTGTTAAAGCTTATTTTCTTAGCAAAAATAAGAATATGAATTAACCATCTCATTCTTTTGTTTCTTTTTCTCTTTAGAGTTACTGTGGTAACCAAACTGTGGTTAATGTTGGGAATCTGAGATACTGTTAGCCCCTTACATTGATCATTTTTTTGCCCCAAAGGAGGAAAATAATAAGCTATTGTGGAAATAAGTAGTTTTATCACTTAATGGTGGATTTCATTCATGGATACACTTCACCCTGAAGTAACATAAGAAATGATAAAAATAACATATGAATATGGGTAGTTTTCCATTTGTGTGTTTTTCCTCAGGGTTAATAATTTTTTAATTGAATGCAGCTGCTCAGAGATTTTTATTGCTAAGTATACACATTATGTTGAAAAGAAGAGGCTGCATTTTAATTTTTTTTAAAACAAAACCATTTGAGGCTTAATTACTTAGCTTTATTTTTGGAAAACGTATAAACAGTAGAGATGCTGACACTACATGCTTGAACAGGATGATGGAGTGGTTCAGAGCACAGACACCAAGTCAGACTGAGTGTTATGCTAAGCTGGGTGTGACTTTATGCCTTTGCTTTCTCATCAGTAAAATGGGAATAAATGAGAAAATCCATATAAAACATAATTCATATTCTGTAGTACATACTAAAATTACATATCTGTACTCGTTAATATTACAGAAAAAAGTCTTGTTAAATACTCAACTAATGCTACTTTTTTATTGTTATAAAATGGATACTACTTTAAAGACTTCCCATGTTCTGACATATAGAATATAATTTAGTGTATATAAATATGCACATTAATAAATATCATCTCTCTGAAAAGGTCATTTGATATTATTTTTCTTCACTTTAAAGTTTATTGTCTAAAATAAGTATTTTTACAATTTTCATTTTATTGCTCATTTCTAGTGGCATTCTTCATGCACATCAGCTATTTCAATAACGGACCTCTAATGTTTTCCTCTGACATTTCCATTCATAATATTCTATGTTATTGTTTCCAAAGCAAGAGATGTGAGATTCTATCTAAAGCAATTTCCAGGCAGAACACAACCTCAAAGCTTTCATTAATAGTCAAGAATGTGTGGCCTGCTTGAACAAACTTGGGTTTGAACTTACATGGGTCCATATGATTAACTTCTTCCATCTTCAAACTTGAAATGAGAAAAAATGAGGATGCAAGTGACATCTTTATATATGGCAATAAGATCAAAAATACTATGTTATAATTTTTTTTTTAAATTTGTCTTACATCAACTTTACAACACCCTGAGATGTTATAGGCAGGGTAAGGATCTCAATTTATCCTACAAAGGAAAAAACCAAGTTTGAATAGCATATATATTAAGTGATGGAACCAAGACTAGCCCAGTGCCCTTTCACTACTTGAATTTTCATTATGCAAAGATCTGTGGTTTTCCTCTTTGGAAACTTTGAATTTGGAACTGTTTATGCTGTTGCTGTTATCGATAGAGAGTCTCATGAACCAAAAATATTACCACCTTTTTTGTATTTCCTCAAATTTCATGTTAATTCATTGTCATTATTGGTGGTTGATGATCCAGATAAATAAATATTTTATGCTAAGTGGAGCCTTCTCTTTATAGCATTCTACACTGTTATAAAACTAGTAATTATTAGCATGAAAAATTGGTTACTTTTAACAATTTTATTGAAGTATAATTTACATACCAAAAACTTAACATATGAAGTGTATATTTCAATTATATTTACTACATTTACCAAGTTGTCTACCCATCACTGCAGTTAACTTTACATTTAATCTCTGTTCCCATCCCAGCCCTAGGCAACCACTGATCTAGTTTCTTTTTCTATAGATTTACCTCTCATCTTTTCTATAAATAGAATCATACACTATGTTTTATTGTGACTGGCTTCTTTCTCTCAGTATAATGTTTTAAAACTTCATTTATATTATAGCATATATCAATATTTCATTTCTTTATATTGTTGAATAGTATAGTATTCTATTTTATTGACATAGCATTTTGTTATCCATTTACAAGTTGTTGGACATTGGGGTTATTTCCAATTTTTTTGACTACAGTGGATAATGCTACAGTGAATGTTTATGTGCAAGTTTTGGTGTGAACTTATATTTTCATTTTTTTGAGAGTGGAATTGCTGGGTTTATGGCAAATAGATGCTGAAACTTTTTAGAAATGCAAACTATTTTGCAAAATGGCAGTACCTTTTATATTCCCACAAGCAATATATGAGAGTTCCATTTTTCTATATTGCTAAATTTTGTTATAGTTTATATTTTGGATTAAATTTATTTTAGTGGGTATGATATAGCATCTCATTGTAGTTTTGATTTGCATTTCATTAATGACTAATAATGCTGATTTTTCATGTATTTATTAGTCATTTACATATTTTCTTTGGTGATATGTCTATTCAAATCCTTTTTGAATTTTTAACTTGGATTGTTTTCTTCTTGTTATTGAGTTTTAAGAGTATTTTCAATGTTCAGATACATGTCTTTTATTGAATATGAGCTTTGCAGATATTTTCTTCTAGTCCATGTCATACCTTTTCAGTTTTTAATGAGTCTTTGAAGTGTTCAAGATTTTTGAATTTTGAAATTTAATTTATCAAATTTTTTAATTTGCAGGTTGTATTTTTGGTCTCATAGCTAAGAAATTTTTCCTTCTTGAAGTTCTCAGATTTTTCTCCTGTATTGTCTTCTAAAATTTTTCTAGTTTTAGCTCTAACATTAAGGTCTGTGATACACTTTAAATTACTTTTTTGTATGGTGTAGGTAATGTTCTTTTTTTTTTTTTGCATGTGGTTATCTAATTGTACCAGTATTGTTTGTCAAAAGGACTATACTTTCCTCATTGCATTGCCTTGTCATCTTTGTGAAAATCAACTAACCATAAATATAAGGGTTTATTTCTAGGCTTTGACTTCTGTGTCATTGATCTGTGTCAGTCCTTGTGCTAGTACTAAACTGTCTTGATAACTGAGGCTTATCTCAATAACTTCATAATAAATTTTGAAATTGGAAAGTGAAGTTTTCCAATGTTCTTTCTAAAAATTGCTTTGCCATTTTGAGTCTTTTGCATTTTCATTTCCATTTTAGGGTCAGATTGTCAATTTCTACATGAAAGGCTGCTGGAATTTTGACAGGGATAATACTGAATCTATATATCAATTTAGAAAGAATTGCCATCTTAACAATATTGAGTCTTCCAATCCATGAACATGTAATATCTTTCTATTTTTTTCTTCCCCTAGTAATATTTTATAATTTTCAGTATATGGCCTTTTGTTAAAATTATTCATAAGCATTATTCATTTTCAGCAGAATCATTCTCTTAATTTCATTTTAAGATTATCACTGATAGGGATACAATTGATTTTTATATAGATCTTGTATCTTGCCATGATTGGTTATTAAGCTTACTAGTCAGTGATTAAGCTACTCCCTGATTTAAAATTAATGATACTAGGTAGCTATGTAGAATTTTCTGGGCTTTCTGGATATTAAATATGGGAGTAAAATTTGCTTGCAGTATTTCCTGCTTAATAGAAGCTCATAGTATGTTAAAACTCACTTGGGATATAATAGTGGGGTACTGTGCCTTTTAATGATCACTGCTCTCTCTCATATCCAGGAGACCTCTCTTAGTGCCTTATCATGGCAAAAATCATTTTTCCCCCAGCAAACAAATCAATAGAACAAATACCCTTTAAAGTACTAATGAAGCATGTTAAGAAAGCTACCTTTAGTAAAATAGACTATTAAGACATAGCAGAACTTGATCAAAGTCTTTTAGCTTATACTGTAGAGAATATGTGGTTTGAATGGGATATAGCTATTGTTATTCTGTTTCTTAAAACTGTTTAAAGGTCAATCCTGAAGCCTATGTCTGCTGCTCTATAATTCTAACCTCTTGAGAATTAAATGTCTTGTTTTTGTTTTAATATTTATCAATATTATGTATTGTTATATACTTAAACTACTATTGATCATTCAACTATAAAGATATTTATTGCATTCTTAAATGTGATTTTAAAATGTATTTTAACACCATAATTTTTCCTCTGAGAACATATGTCCAATTTTATGAGATAAGTCTATTGGGCAATGTATTTCATTTAACATTAATTGGTTTTATATAAGATAACTCCTATAGTTTCAAGTGAAGCACAGCTGTATTTACTATCTGGAAATGGTGGGAGGTTTTTAAAAGTTCAAAAAGTAGCAAATAAGTGGAAATTTTGTTCATTTCATTTTAGTAGGTTTATGTTACAGTTGTAAGTGGGATTTCTAAATTGTGGTGGGGAAATTTGAGGGTTATAAATAACAAGACTTTTATGTGTTTAATACTTACCAGTATTTATATTAAGTTTAGAGAATCTGATGGATTCTGATATATCTAAGAGAATATTACATGTTGAGTATTATAAAATGTTATTAGAATTTAATTATTGAGTAACTTAAACACAATATTAATTCAGTAAGTTGATAATATACTGGTGGACACTTAGCTGACAGCTTTGTTAGTGCAGCTTCCTGCACATAGCATGTCTTCTAGTCTAGTCATGAAAAATCACTTTTCAATTTAGAACTTAATAAAAACTTTCCCGATCTGAACACTAAACTCTACTCCCTGTGCGATTAGTGGTTTCATTTCTTTCTCAGCAGTTGGGTAATGATTATAGCTCCAGATGCAGTAAGAGTGATAAAGAGATTGATTAATTTTACTTGAAAGGGCATATGTTCAAAGAGAATTGAATTGGAACGCCATGAATGAAGATCTGACATCTTTGTAGCCTAGAGTTGTACCCTTACTTCATGTCTCATTGATGCTGAGAATAGATGTCTACACCAATGGGATCTCTATCCATTTGGTTTATAAAATATTGGGTCTTACACACAACCTAGTATACATGTGTGTATGTTAATTCTTGCTGCCTTTCTCTGTCTTTATAATACACTATTTGTGAGTTAAAAAGATTCCTTTATCTCTTTTACTCTAGGGATGGCTTTGAGTTGTGTCTTGTTAGTGATCGATAGAACCAAGGTTGCCTTGGAACCAGGGCTTAATTTAGAATAACACACACACACACACACACACACACACACACACACACACACACACACACACTATACACCCACACCACACAGTGAAACCTCTCTATATTTTAGTGTAGAAAATATTTTGAATATTAAAACAGTGTCACCATAAAGAGCTAATATTACATTTTATAAAAAACAAAAAGGATCTGTTTATTTAGTGCTTTATCAGCTTACATTTATTTGATACTTCATATTTCCAAGGACATTTTTTTATTGTAAGTATATCTTTTCTATATTACTTCCTTTCATTTTTATGTATTCTGTAACTTTTAAAATAAGTACTTTTGGCAATTAAAAGTGATCGAAAGCTGACATTTTAAGAGAAAAATAGAACATCACAAATGGTGGGCTAAAGTTTTGATGAAAGAAAGGTAAGAATACACAGCTGTGATTTTAGCATGGATCTTGAAGTTAATGAGTTTTGTTTCTGTGTCTTTAAATGAGTAGGTGTGTGCTCCTGGATAAATAAAAAATACATGTATTTTCCTTTTGGAAAGTATCTTTTACAAACAAATCTCTATTGTGAGAGAGTTAAATAAATTCATGATACTACTTAGAATTTTATCATAACTTCTACTGAATGCTTCTGTAAACCAGGAAAGTGTTCTCACTCCTTGGACTTTCTGATTGTTTTAGTAGAGAAATTTCTATCTGAAATGTCTTAGATTCTTCTTCTTTCCTTTATGTTTGAATGTTAAGATTCTGTTCATGCAGCAAATAGTTCATGGGCATTGCTATATGTAATGTGAACGTTACAAAGTGGTTCAAGACACAGCTTCTGTTTCAAGTAGGAGAGCTGCCATTTATTGATCTCAACATGGATCATATAGATCACAGCCCTCAAAGAACCATTCTGAAAGAACATCATGAAGAAATTCTCTGTGTTATATTGATGTGAAACTTTGGGTATCTTAAGAATATATCCTTTTCTCAGTGCTTCTCATTTTTGTAAAACTCTAGAATCTTATCTGAGAAAGCTCAAGTACTTATTGAACATTAAATTCTGAAGTAGCCAGTAAAGATGGTAACAGGGTAATTAACTGTAAAGGGCATGTTTGAGAAGAATTTCATGGATATTGAAACACTCCTAAGCACTTAGGTTAAATTTTTAAAAATTATTGGGGAAGTCTCTGTAACTTTTTAAGTTCTCTGATATTTGGAAGACACTTCTGTTATGGTTAACTTTGACAAGGGAGTTATATTTGTAACACCTAAGAAAGAAACTGTTCTTACCAGAATTTTTACAAATCAATGATACTTTTTAAAATTTTTGAAATACATTTTGCATTCAATATTAAAGCCAATGATTCATTAAAAGATAGGCTATCTCTTATTCTATTTTTGTTAAACTCTCTGATTTGTTTACCCTTGATTGATTTTCAAATATATGAGCCAGCTTTCAGAGCAGGAGGATAATTTAATTATTACGGAACCCAAGGCCCACAATCAAATTTGAAGGTATGTTAAAACACTTTTCAGAATGAATTAGTGAACAAATATAGAGTACATGTCACTGATATCTGATACCTACATATTGACCTAAAAGTAATACATTTCCTTTTAAATTTTCAACTCTGAATGTAAAAAAGTTGAATTTAGTGATGCCTCTTCATTTGGGATGAGTTCATTTAAGTCTTATAGTGGAAATTCTTGGACTGTTAAATAATCTAGAGCTTAGAAAACAGAGGAGAACACAAATGAAGGGCATACTGAATTAATTGGATGGTTAGAGTGATTAAAATAGTCTGAACTCTGATGTCAGTACTAACACCAGAGATCAGCTAATGTATAATCTATTGTTTAGTAATTTCAAAGATTACTATAATAGTTTGGCTCAGTAGGGAATATGTATTTGAGGAAATGTTTTCAGTGTTTTAGAGCTAGATGGGACCTTGGGATAATTGTCAATTGATACAACATTGAAGATTATACAATTCTAGTAATTATCCATTTCTTCCAGCTTGCCCAATTTTGGCTTGTAATTATTTCTAGTACTTTATTATATCCTTTGTATTTTTGTGGTATCTACTGTCATTTTTCCTCTTTTGCTTCTGATTTTATTTGGACAATCTTTTTTTCTTGGTGAGTCTGGCTAAAGGTTTATAAATTTCATTTTTTTTCAAAGGACCAGCTACTGATATCATTGATCTTTTCTATTTTTATACTCTATTTAATTTATATCCACTCTCACCTTTATTGTCTCCTTCCTCCTACTTACTTTGTGCTTTGTTTGTTCTTTTTCTCTTTCCTTTAGGTGTAAGGTTAGATTGTTTGAGATTTAAACTCTAATTCAGAAGATATGTTCACCCCTTTTTTAATTGCAGAATTATTTATAATAGCCAACATATGAAAGCAACCTAAGTGTCCATTTAGATGAATTGATAAGGAAGATGTGGCACATAAATACAATGGAATATTACTCAGCCATAAAAAAGAATGAAATCTTGCCATTTGTGACAACATGGATGGACTTAGGGGTTAGTAAAATAAGCCAGCCAGACAAAAACAAATACCATGATTCCACTTCTATGAAAAATCGAAAAAGAACAAAATAAATAAATAAACAGAATAGAAGCAAACTCATAGATACAAAGTGTAAATTGATGGTCACCACAGGGGAGTGGGTTTGGGAGGTTGAATGAAAAAGATGAAAGGGATTAAGAAGTACAAATAGCCTGTCATAACAATATTCACAGAGATGTAAAGTACAGTATAGGGAATATAGTCAATAATATTTTAATAACTATGTATGGTGCCAGATGAGTACTAGATTTACTGGGGTGGTCACTTTGTAAGACCTATACATGTCTATTCATTATGTTGTACACCTGAAACTAAATATTATATGTTAACTGTAATAGAAAAAAATATAAGAAGAACTGTTATCCATATAGGTGGTTGAGGGCTCTTATCATCATCCTACTTAGTTTAGTAGTGAAATTTTATAAAACTTTATCTTCATTTCTTCAACTGGTTGTCAGGTATTTACATGACATTTTCCACGGTATTTACCCCATCCTAGGCCCTGAGGATACAATGTTGATTTCCTTTTCTTCACTCTCAGGTTGTTAACCTTCTAGTTAGTGATGTAGCATGTAAATAGTCAATTACAGAAGGAAAACCTAACAGTAATATATCAAAAGCATTGTAGGAATACAAAGATTATAGGAGAAATATTGATTTGAACAGTGAAAAATAGTTGTAATTTTCTATATACCTGGCACTATGCTAAGTGCTTTGCATGTTGTTTATGTATTAGGAAGACCATTTCATTGGTCTTAATAGCTGGGTTTATGATCATCCTCTCTAATCATGACAGTATTGACTCTCTTTACCAAGCTTTATTAGAATGTCCTAGTATTAAAACAATATGGTATATCAAGAATAATGTATCACTTTTGGTTGTTGGTAGATAAACAAATGATAATTTATTCCAAACAAATTAATCATAACACTGAGACAAATTATCATTATAGATAGTTGAAAATTGAGTGAGCATGTAGTTTTAAAGACAGAAAAACAGCAAAAGTCAGATGGAAGAGAACATTTAGAGCTAGCATTGGAACCTCTTATATTGGGGAGAGAAGAAAGGCATTCAAGTGTTTCTCAATGTTGAATACCAGTAGGAGATAATCATAGCTACCAGCAGAATCAAACTTTGGAAATTTGCTTGCCTGGGCAGCACCACAAATGTAGACAGAGATTCTTAATTGCTGGTGGAATTGTCAGCCTTCTAGCACATTTAACCTAATCTTACCCTACCTGCCTCTTCTGCTCCTCTTTTTAGGATGATTCCTTTTCTTACTTTCTTATTTTCTTTCCATTTCTTTTTTTCCTTTTAATTAAAACTATTGGGGTGACATTGGTTAATAAAAGCAAATGAGTTTCATATGTACAATTTAATAATGCATCACATATATATTGCATTTTGTGTTTACCACCCAAAGTTAAATTTCGTTCTGTCACCAAATATTTGACTCCTTTATCCCTCTCTACTTACTCCTACCACTCCCATTTGGTAACTACTAATCCATGTTGATGAATTTCTGTTTGTCATGTTTATTTGTTGTTTTTAGTTTTAGATCCCACATGTGAGAGAAATCATGTGATTCTCAACTTTTTCTGTCTGACTTATTTTGCTTAGCATGATAGTCTCAAGATCTATTCATGTTGTTGCAAATGGCAATATTTTATCTTTTCTTATGGTTAATTAATACTCCATTGTTTATATGTACCACATCTTTATCCAATCATCTATCAATGGATACTTATGTTGTTTCCATGTCATGGCCACTGAACAATGTTGCTGTGAACATCGGGGTACATATATCTTTGCAGATGAATGTTTTTAAGTATTTTGGTTAAACCCAATCCCCCCAGAAGATGGATTGCTGGGTCATATGGTAATTCTACTTTTAGTTTTTTGAGGAACCTCCATTCTGTTTTTCATAGTAGCTGTACTAATTTACATTCCCACCAGCTGTGTATGAGGGTTCCTTTCTTCCTACAACCTCTCTAACGCTTGTTATTACTTGTCTTGTTGCTAGTAGCCATTCTATCAGATGTGAGATGGTTATTTCATTGTGGTTTTGATTTGCATTTCTCTGATAGCTAATGAAGTTGAGCATCTTTTCATATGTCTGTCTGTTGGCCATTTGTATGTCTTCTTGAGAGGAGTGTCTCTTCAGGTCCTCTGCCTATTTTTTAAATTGCATTGTTTGTTTGTTTTTTATTGTTGAATTGTATGAGTTCTTTATATATTTTAGGTATTAGGCCCTTATTGGAGATGTTGTTTGCAAATATATTCTCCCATTTAGATGTTTGCCTCTTTGCTTTATTGTTGGTTTCTTTTGCTATGCAGAGCTTTTTATTTGGTATAGTCCCATTTATTTATTTTTGCTTTGCTTCCCTTGCCTTTGAGGTCAAATTCATAAAATCTTCTTTAAATCCAAGGTTCATGAGTTTATTACCTATGTTTTCTTCTATGCTTCAGGTCTTATATTTAGGTCTTTGATCCATTTTGAGTTAATTTTATATATAGTGATAGCCGTCTAGTAGAAGTCTTTAAAACTATTTTTTTATTTCCTCTTTTAGCTTATTTCCCTTGTTTGGAGTAAATTTTCAGGAGAATCTGAGATTGAGGGTGAACACTTAGTATTCAGCTGCAGACAGATATCTCATTAGAGCTTCCTAACTTTAAAATATCTAGTCTTCCAAAGTGTGTTCTAAATATTGGTTAGAAAGAAAAAGAATGTGCATTTGCATATCTATATATATTATAAATATGTATGTGTATATATGTGTATATATATATGTAGAGGGAGAAGGAGAAGGAGAGAAAGATGGGTGAGTTTGAAAAGTATAGACATTAATTTTCTTGTACTTCCAGAGTGAGGGGAGAGGGCGAGGTCATATAAAAAAATTGAGATTTTTTTGGGTCATTATACAGCCATTATGGAAAGTTCCTCAAAAAATTAAAAATAGTACTACCATATGATCCAGCAACACAACTTCTGGGGATATATCCAAAGGAAATAAAATCACTATCTGTAAGGAATATCTATACCCCCATTTTCATTGCAGTGTCATTTGCAATAGCCAAGATATAGAAACAGCCTAAGTTTCTTCTGACAGATAAGGAGATAAAGAAAATGCCATTTGCAACAGCTTGGTAGGACCTTGAGGGAATTATGCTAAGTGAAATAAGTCAGAGAAAGACAAATACTATATCATCTCACACATATGTGGAATTAAAAAAGTATGAAAATTTTTTTGGTAAGAAATATGAAAAAGATTTCCACATATTTTTCATTAAAATGGACAAAAAAACATTATGCAGACTTAAGTGGTCTTCAAAGTTTACTCATGGAATCAGTTACAAAAATATTATTTTTAAAATTTTAAGTGAAAATTTAAACTTTTTATTTTCAAATCTGTAGAAATGAATACATTTCTATCCACTTGTTTATTCACCTGTATTCGATCAAAGAAATGTTTGATAACCAGAGAAAAAAAATAAAAACCAAAAAAATGATAAATAAGGACCGTGAGATAACTTTAGTTTATTTTATGTATAAATAATTAAAACTGTTTTTAATTTAATAACTTTTACACCTAGAAGTAATTCATTTAGTTTCATGAACTGTTTTATCAATTTACTATAATAGTGAAAATCTACTTCTTAAAAATCTGAAAATTTTAATTTTCTTTTATTTAAGGGGAATGAAGTAATATTTATGATCTGAAATACTAAATAATTATATTTTTCTCCTCTTGAAAAGACAACTGCTATATTCCACTGCCCTGCAAAAATTTCAGTTTAGAAGTTTGTGTTTTCTCTTCTCAAGCTGAAAAATAAATGTCACCAACATGAAGCAGCAGGGCATTTCTTTTGGTGTAGGATTTTAGGGGATAGAGATGACACTAATAGTAGAGGAAATTTGACATAGTCTATGTAAAATAAGAAAAACATTTATCTGAAGTTTTTATATTTGCCTGAAAATTTGGTATTAGTATTTAGAATTGAGTGATTTGGTTTTCATATAATCTTTTCAGGGAATTTATTTGAAGGCTTTGATTTAAAGCACTTCATGTTTTTAATGGTTTTATTTATTTTTTTTGTAGAGAAATGTTGAGTATGGCTGCCAAAATTTGCTTCCAAGGCTCATTTTAAAATATCTAGAGCTCCATAAAATACTGTTTCATGCACAAAATTAATAGTACATAAAAATCTTATATAAATATGAACAAAATATGCTAGAAATATTTATGTTGATTGACCAGCTATTACATCTCTGATTGCTTTTATGTGCTTTATTTTATTGAATCTTCAAAAATATCTTATGAGATTATTATCTCCATAGTACATCTGGGGAAACTGAGTCATACAGTGAGGTGAGTGGCAGTGTAGTAATTTGAACTAGAATATTCTCCATAATAGACTGGTGCTCCTAAACAGGTGCTTTAAAACACTGAGCCTCAAGGCAGAGATTCCTCATTAATCTTGGAGTCTCATTTGGAGAACACGGCCTCCCCTGGGAACCCTAAGTCTATACATCACCCACCTAGGAGATACTGTGCAAATATGAGATCATAATACATGCTTATTGAATGGACAGATAAAGGAGTACATAGTTTGGATGAATTACATTGGCTATATCACAACTAGCTGCAATGATTGGGTGATTTGGAGTTTTCTATATGGGAAAGAAGTAGGACATTTTGAGGCATGGATATTGAGGATTGATTATATTTTCTGAAAACATAAAATCAGATATCACTTAATAAGTAAACTTATGGGAACATGGAGCAGATTAACTAAAAGTGAGACTGCTCTAAAAAATGCTCCCAAATAGTCCCTTTTCTTATAGCACCAGAGAAGACAGGAGTGAAATGTACGGTTTAGATGCCCAAAAGATGGCAGTATTGGGGAGAACTGGGGTTCTAAGTATGAGGTTGAAGGTGAGAAATGAGGCAGAAAGAAGGACAGGGAAGGACAGCAAGAGGACATTCCTTGTTTTATGTATCACTGATGATGGCTGGTGCTCTGCTGCTTTTATTCCTAGAGTAGAAACCTTTGAGAGCAAGATTATTTCTTATTCATCTCTGTATCCCTCATGGTTTTGATTCTAGAGTCTTGTTCAGATTTAAGTTCAATAAATGTGTAATGAACAGAACAATAAAAGCATGATAAAATACACACATGAATTTGGAAAATCCAGTTTGAGCTTCTATTTATCTGAGGAACTCTGAATACTAATCAGGTTGTTCCAAAATTGTTTTGGAAATAAAGGGGACTAGTGGATGGCATTATTAATTGAAGGCTTGAGAACATGTCTCAACAATGTTTAAAACAAATAAATCAGTAGAATCTATGTGATGTTTTAGTATTTGTAATATGGCCAAGCTATTTATGTCCCTCTCTGTTGTTACTGATTGTTTTGTTCTGGTTTTGATTATTATTACTGTTCACTTTTCTGCATGATTTCCTTGGGGGTGAACACAAATTACTGGCATAATGGGGCAACTTGCTGAGAGACCTTGGAGTAGAAGAGCATAGGATATTGTTGGCAGGCAGAATAAGCAGTCATGTTCTTAGGTATGTATTGACTGCTGGGGCCCCTCTGGGCTTTGTGGAGAGGTATCTCAATTGGTTTGAACTACTTATAAAAGCAGGAACTAGGTTTTGGGATTCCTGGAACAATTTATAAAATAAAAACTTGAACTACAATTGCCTAGAACAGACTAAACAGTGCTAAACAAGAGGTGCAGAGCAGGAGAGAAGCCAAGAGAGAAAGAATAAAGAGCTCAGAGAAGGACTGAGCAAGGTCAATGTGCATATGGTTCTGGAACCAAGCCTGTCTGTGGTGCTGTCATTCTGGGTGTGGCAACTTTTAGGGGTAAGGAGCTGCATTCTGAGAGAGACTTAGTCATCTCCATGTGGGACTGTTTGAGAACTAAAATAAGTTGAACCTCAAGAATATTTTCTTGTTTTAAAAATGTCTCATTTGCTAACATGAACGTGGGTTTTGTGGTTATTGATGTGGCACAAAGATAGTTTCATTAGTTAAAAAATTAGTGATTATAAAACATTAATGAATATTATGAAACTATTTATTCAAAGGCTTTATTACAGATGGGGGAGAATTAAAGTGTTTTGCATATACAGACTATTCAAGGGTAATGAATGTGGGTTCTGGAAACACACAACATGAGTTTGAATGCTGGCTCTGCCATTTGGTAGTTATATAATCCGGGGCAAATTTCTTGAAGTCTCTATGCCTTACTTTATTTATGTATAAATTGGGCATTAAGGTACTGGAATGATGAGATCCAATGAGGTGATACATAGTTCATGCTTTATTTAGTAACAAATACATAATAAGGGATGGTGCTAAAAGAACTGGGGGAGTTAATTTTGGATAGCAATCACTTCTAGGTTTGCTTTTGGTAAAGGCACATACTGCTGGTACTTCTAAAGGCAGGGAAATTTATGTTTAGCTTGTGGATATCTTTAACCTCTATACCCACTGAGAACATTTAGAGTGATGATTATGTTGATATGACCCATATTCACATTGAAATTGCTCTTTAAATGCTATTCGTTAATAATTCTTTGATCATCTTTCTGTTTAACAAAATTGATAAAATTGCTTTCACCATTTCTTTCTAATAAAAACCTTTGGCGTTCCTCTGGAGATTTTATTGATAAACTCTCCCTTAAGCATATATCCAAATTAAATGTGAGAACCTGCAGCTAAAAGAAATTGCTTCGAGGCAATGATTCACTAGGATGAAAAATCAATAGCAGTTTCATTAAGGAAGTTAGTTTAGACATACGGCTACCTAGCTTTCTTCTTACTGAAAGGAACGATTGTTGACTATGTCTTTCATTTTATATGTAATGTATGTTCACATTTTAGTAATATGGCTGCTCTGGATTAAGACTGTACATGTCCCTGCAAATCTGCTGCAATTCCTGAATAGAGCTAGCTTTACTTTTGGAAAAATTGACACACATTTAAAGTACTCTTTTTAAAATAATGCATGACATGCTGAGCCTACTACTACAAGTGAACACTTTACAGCTACCACATCCTACTGATATATTTGAATTAGTTAAATTCCAAATCACTTTTTAATTCCTTCTTCTTTCCCCTCTACTGCTTGCTTGATAGCTAGGTGAGGAGGTGGACAGATAGATAAAAGGACAGATGGATGGTGGATAGCATGAAGGGAGAGGGGAAGAAGAAAGGAAGGGAAGAATTATGGAGTTTAGGTTAGTGGCATGTGTGCTTCTAGCTGTGTGTGTTCCAGCTGCATGACCCTGGGCAATTTACTCATGCTCTCTCTGCCTCAGTTTTATCACTTGTGAAAAAGTTATTATAATACTTATGACCTCATTAGACTGTGAGAATTAACATGAGTTATGTGAAGAGTTGCTCTTAGGGTCTATAACATAGATATTATATAGCCATTTAACTTTGAGTTATACTGTTAGTAACATTGAAACAAGATAAAGAGATAAGATAAATACAATGAAATTTTAAGTTGCCATTTTATACTAGAACAATTCAAAATAAAAATGACTGCACCTTAGAAGGAACACAAATATGGCTTTTGGGTTATCATAGATGAGAGTTGGACTGTTTGAGTAATGAAACCCCCCAAGCAGAAGATGGTTTTGTCTCCAGGGCAGGATCTTAGATACGTGAAGTGGAACCACATCCAAGTAATAGAGTGAGGTACAGGTCTTTTTTAAGGCATTTAGATATTGAAGAAGCATTTATTTGGGGACCATATTATGCTCTAAACTGAGTTAAGGGATTTAAACAATTTTTTTCCCTCAAAGCAAGATGCAATGATTGGCTTTTCACAATGTTTAAATAATCAGAACACTCAGTTCAGAGATAGAGAACTTTATCATAAATTGCTGCATGTCCTATATCATGTATAAATGTGATAGGATCTTGTTTTTCCTGTGATAGTAACAGGTGACATGAGTGTAGAAGAGTTTATCAGCAACTTTATTATTAAATGCTATTTCAGACTCTCAAGAGTTTAGCTAGCCTGATCAGTCTTAACATATTTCTCTCAAGACTTGTAAAATTCACTCAGTAATAATGAAGCACAATTGCTAACATTTACTAAATTTTTTAAACAGTCAGGCACTCTTCCAATTGCTTTGCATGGATTTTTATATTGTTTTGTCTCACACAGATATTTAGCAATTACGTATTACTTCTATTTTGTAGATCTAGAGACTAAAACACAGAGAGGTTAAGTACCCAGCCCAAGGTCACATAGCAAGTCGCTGACAGAGCCAAGATTCAAGCCTACTTTGATTCCAGAGCCTGGTTCCCAAACTTGTGCCTTATAATATACAAGTGCTTAATATTTTTGAATGGTTATAATACAAGTCTAGTATTCAACATAGCAAAAAAAGATTTTTGATCAACATTACAGTTCATTTCCAGATTTGTACCTTTTTGTCAAGTGTATGTACTTGAAGGACATTTAAAAACAATTGCAAAAGTAACCAATCATCTCTTTTCCTTCAGGTATTAAGAGGATTTAAAGAGCCATGCTCACTTTGCCTAATAATTGTTTAATTTCTTTCTTTTTGTTCTAAACTTTGCTAGAGGGAAGAAGGAAAGTGCAATTTAAAAAAAAATCCATTTCTAGCTACTAGACAAAAAAAGTGCTGGAGGAGCAAATTTCAGTGTGCTCATTAGACCTGAGATTATTTTGATTGTCTGTGACCTATAGGGAACTGGCTGGGAATAGGATGTACTAATTACTGCCTATGATAGTCAATGGGAATGTTTGGTCTACTGGTTCAGATTGAACCTTGGCTGCTGCATGCAGTGGATGTGGTAAAAAATGTACTATTTATGAGGGGACTACCATGCCGGGTAGACAAGTCAACATGTGTTTATTCATTTCCTTATAACAACAATACAAAGAAGGCACCATAATCTTACCTGTATAATGGGTGAGAAGAGCCAGGCATAAGGAAGTTCAGAAATGTACTCAAGTCACACAGCTCATGAGCAACAGAGCTCAGTTTTGACCTTGGATCTCTGAGATTCCTGCCCACTTTCCACCATCCCTTAGTGCCTTCTATTATAGTTCTAGCATGTGATCTAGAAATGGCTTTGTCCTCATTGCTTCTTGCTGGGCATGAAGTGAAGCTTCCAGTTGGTTTGTATTTTCTGGAGTCTCTCGCCTTGCCTTGCCTCCTTTTTGATCCCGATAGTTCAGCCATGTAAAGACTGCTTTGCCACTGCATCTTGCTACACACTCATAGGTAGGGATGAAGGAGACAAATAGGACTTAATACTTTACTATGGAAAAGGACCTGAATCCTGATAATGCCTGTCATGAATCAATAGTTTGATTCTTCAGTAATGACATGCACTTCTTTGGATAGATTTCAGGGCCCCCATCTATAGACTATATATTCAGAATTATACAGCATATGTTATAGGTAGCATTATTATGAGTCTTTAAAAATAAAGTTTGTAGAAATATATAGAAAAATAACATTCAAATTGATACTGGATTTATCGGCCTCATATAGGAAGCAATTTGTACAAATAATCTATTAACTTACATGGGGAACATTTTTGACTGTGATATGATTTTTTACAAGTGATGAAAATATCTGGTCTCAAACATGGGAGCACAAAGTTTGAATTTATATAGAGTCTTCAGTTTGAAATCATGGTATTATCACCCCTCACTTTTTCTGTTCTTGTTAGTAAATGAAAGTATATTTGCACTGCCGGTGTTTGTAGATATTATTTAGCTTATTAAAATAGCACACTTTTTAGTTCTTTCAGTGAGAATGGATGAGACTGATCGCTGCATGGTTTTGTCTATGGACTCCCAAAGCCAGCTCTTGTCTAATTGAGTCAGTGAGTCAACTTACATTTATTGAACCCTCAGCTGGGAGTGGGGTGGAACTAGGCGTCTTAACCAGAATTAAGCATCTGCTCAGTGCTTAAGTAGTGTAAGCCTCCAGACACTGGCTAGCCTAATGAACTCTCCACCACATCTCTGCCATTGAACAGTGATTAGTACACAGATTGGGACATATATGGTTTCAGTTCAGTCTGTTCCCACAGATGAGGTCCTAGTATAAATATGTTGTATAATTTATTTAAGGTGCAGCATCTATGTAACCTGAGTCATAAGTAAAAGTTGGTCCACCATCTGTTCTGTCACCCTGGAGGACTCTTTTATTTTCCAAAGGAAATAGTCCATCTTGTGAACTGACATCATTACAGTCATAAAAATTCAAATGCGCCTTGAGCGATCTCTTTACTTTGGCATAAAGTCTCAGGTTCAATATCCAAAAGCTTAAAATCCTTTTAAATGAAATATAATGGCTTAGGGTTAGATGGAAGGAATTTCTAGAACACGAATGCACTTCTAAAACAGTGTTACTCGTTGTAGTCTGATGAAATTTGAATCTGTAAATGCCATTAATTTCAACTGAGTCTGAAAAGTTAAAGTTTTATTTTTTTCATTTGTGAATTTAGTTTATTTATAAATAGCATGGACTTTTTTGAAAGGTGGAATTGACTAGAGATTATTCTAGTACAATTTGTTTAGTTTATGTGTAAAGAACTCTGAGTCTCGAAGCAAAATTGACCATTAAAGGTCACATAGTTTGAACTAGAACCCCAATCCCCTGACTTCTGGAGGAACCTTTCTGATTCATTATCTCTCACTGACATAATCCTATTTTAGGAAAGAATTAAAATCTAGGTCTCTTTCTTGTTCATTTCCCAAGTCTGGTTTCAGCAAGTTGGAAATAGAAAAGTAAAGGAGAATTAAATCCGTCTCCCCTTTCCTCTTGTTGAATCACCTTGCTAAATATAGTTGCAATGTCCTAGCTATTCTTATCCTTGTCTGGATGAGACCTGTTCTTTGAGCCTGTCCTTTTTCTCCTGAATGCATGTAGTGCAGACTTTGGGAGAGATGGTGGCAAGTAGCAGCATCCCTGAAGTCACAGGTTCCATATTTACAGACCTACTGCTAAAGGGGTTAGAACTCCTGGATGGGAAGGATAACTACAGAAAGTGTCCAGAACTTGGTTTCAACTCTGTGATGGGGGTTCTGAATTCCAGCTGTAGGGATCACACTGGGATACCTGCCCTCTAGCGATTTTTTCAGAAGTGGCGTTTTAAATTGGCTACCCCATTTAAAAACAATATCTAGACACAGTCAGTGAAGCTACAAGTGTCGCTAGTTTCTTCAAATTGTTATCTTCCCTTTCTGATGGTCTTCTGACCTGGGTGAATAAAGCAGACAACATCCTGTCAACACTGGCTGGCCCTGGAGCGTGGAAACTATGCGTGGGAGTGCTGGCCTTCGCTTGGCATTCTCCTTATGGAGGTGTTTATACCTCAGGTCTTTCTTGTTAGGCACTCAATTTAGTACTCCTTTAAAAAGTAGCTTTTGGTTCTAGTCCTTTAAAGTAGTGCTTCTCAAGCCCTAAAGTGAAACAATTTCCCAAATGATGAATTTCTTAAAAATGCATGCAATTTAGGACAGCAGTAGTAAATAATTGGCAATTCAATAGCTTGAGTCCTTTTTATTCTCTAGCAGCCCTTCACTAAAGATGGCACATAAAACAACCATGAAAGAAATAATTGCTCAAACAGTAACACATGGAGTACATTGTTTTTCTTCTACCAAATTATATTCTTGATTATTTCCTGGTAATTAGGACCAGCCTCTGGCCATATAGGAGGCGATTTCCCCTTGCAGTGTTCCCTCTCCCTTTCTTGTCCATACTTCATTTAACTTTGCAACAGTCTGTTTTTTAGTCTGCTTCGTTCTGATGACCTGGGTCAAATTATGTTCATAACGGTTTATAATATAAGTTGCTTCTCATAGAAATGCTTACCTTTCAGTAGGTTAATTCTAAAAGTGTTTTATCTTAACTCAAAGAACTAAATCTACAATTGTGACAAGTAGGCTTGTCCAAATTGAAGTTTAGGGGACTTTTCATTCCGGAAACCCAGAAACAACATCATGTAGACAAGTAGCTTACTCTGCTTGTGTGCAAGGCTACACAATGTACAGCATATACTGAATTTCATTTCTCTTAGAAGGTCAGCTCATAGGCCAGCTAAGGAAAGTAGAAAGCACTGTTCTATTAGAAAGAATGTAGAATTTGTTCCAGGTGTTACTATTGGCAGTACTGTCTTAAGGACTGAATGATAATTGATTTCAGCATTTTCTTGATTTTCTAGGTTTTTAAGATTCCTAACATTTTCTTAATTATAGAATTAATGAACATGTTACTGGAAAAATTATTCGATAATGGAATTCCTAAAGTCTCTGTTTTTGCATGGTGTCATTTACAAAAAAGAGCACTGTAGTTTTATAGTCAGTAGGGCAATTGGTCCAAATTGCACCCTGTTCCTGTAGGTGGTGAGAGCTCAGATGTCTCTTATCTTTCTGATTGGTTATCACTTCTCATGGAGATGGCTATTTTCCTTAGAAACTTCCCAAGCTATAAAGATAAGTTGAAGAATTTGGAGCCTGGGCTTGCTTTTGTGCATTTTGGTATTCATATCTCCTTAACTTTTAGTATCTAATCTCAGATATGCTTTTCTATACATTAGCAAAGGAATAAAAAGCCTCAGTGTTCTCTATAATATATTTTTATTTCTCTTTCATTATGGCTTCTTGGTTCTCAGGTACCTGCTTCCACCTCTGGTGGATGTGAGCAACCAAGTCCAAGGTGCCTCTGTCTAGCATTGCTTTTACTTTGATTCCCACTTGTCTGCCTGGTCCACTGTGGGACCTCAGTGTGGATGGCAACTGCAGCTGTTCTCTGGAATGAACTGATGCCACATAATATGATGACGTGTCGTATAATAATTATACATAATAATGTCTGCCCTTCTTTCCCCACCTGATTTTACTGGAACCATGCCCTTTCTACTTTTTCCTCCTGTTAATCAGTTTCTCTAGGCCGAAAACGTTGCCATTTTCAGCTTTCCAAGGTGTCTAATAAAGCTACATTATTTTGGAGGGGAACATCCACTTAGTTGGCCATGATATAATTTTCAGCTGATAATCTTTTCAGGCTATTAACCAGAAAGTATACCTAAAAAATGTAATAAGCTTCCTTATTTCTATGTTTCCATTTTCAGCTTCTCTAGCTAGCTAGAAATATAGATGTGAGACATATATTCTGTTTGTTATACCTGATTGATGAACCTTTATTTGCTACATTTAATTTTTAAAGTAGATGACCTTGACAGAATTATATAATTATCTAAAATAAACTCTGTAATACGCTCTTTTCTAAGACTAGTCTCTATTTTCATCAAGCTGGCTATAGCCTACCTTTCTGTTAAAACATCAAAGCCGAACTTTTAAGCCTCTGATTCGCACATCATGTTCTTTTACTCCAACTGCCATTCTTCTGTGTACGTTCATGTAGTTTATGTTCATGTGAATCCATAATTATTTTGTTTTGTTTTGTTTTCTAATACCTTTTTTATCACCATAAACTTTACCATCCTAACTAGTTTTAAGTGTACAGTTCAGTGGTGTTAAGTATATTCACATCGTTGTGCAACAGATCTCCAGAACTTTTTCATCTTGCAACACTGAAATAATATCCCTGCTAAACATGAATTCCCCAGCCTCCTTCCCTAAGCTCCTGGTAACCAGCCACCTTTCTGCATTCTGTTTTTATGATTTTGGCTACTATAGGTATTTCATATGATTGGAATTATAAACTAATTATCTTTTTGTGACTAGCTTATTTCACTTAGTAAAATATCCACTTAGTAAAATCATCCATGTCATAGCATATAACAGGATTTCCTTCTTTTATAAGGTTTCATAATATTTCCTTGCATATATATTTCACATTTCCATATTCATTTATCTGTTGAGTGACATTTGGGTTGCTTCCAATTCTTACCTATTGTAAATAATGCTATAATGAATATGGATTTGCAGATATCTCTTCAAGATCCTGCTTGAATTATTTTGGGTATATACTTAGAAGTGGGATTACTAGATCATATGGTAATTCTCTTTTTAGCTTTTTAAGGAACATCCATACTCTTTTTTCCATAATCACTACTCCATTTTACATTTCTGTCAACAATGCACAAGTGTTCCAATTTCTCCACATTCTTCTCAACCTCTATTATTTTTTCTTTTTTTTTGATAGTGGCCATCCTAATAAATATGAGCTGATATCTCATTATAGTTTTTATTTGAATTTCTCTTATGATTAGTGATGTTGAGCATCTTTTCATTTGCTGTTGACCATCTTTTTTTGGAGACTTGTTTATTCAAGTCCTTTGTCCATTTTTAAAATCAAGTTATTTGTTATTAAATTTCTTCTATATTCTAGATGTTAACCTCTTATAGATATATGATTTGCAAATATCTTCTTCCATTCTGTAGGTCAGTTGCCTTTACACTCTAATTGTTTCCTTTAATGCAAATACCTTTTTAAGTTTGATGTCATCCATTTGTCTATTTTTTGCTTTTGTTGACTGTGTTTTGATGTCATATCCACGAAATCATTTTAAAATCTAATGTCATGAAGATTTTCCCCCTATGTTTACTTTAAGGAGTTTTATTTTAGTGCTTACATGTAGGTCTGTAATCCATTTCCAGTTAATTTTTGTATATAATGTAAGGTAAGGGTCTGACTTTATTTTTTTCCACATAGATTTTCAATTTCCCCAACACTGTAGAAGAAACTGTCCTTTCCCCATTGTGTAATCTTGTCATACTTGTGGAAAACCATCTGGTTGTATATACACAAGTTTATATCTGAGGTCTCTATTCTGTTCCAGCGGTGTATATATCTGACTTTATAGCAGTCTCAGACTGTCTTAATTAGTGTTACTTTGTAGTGTGGTTTAAATCAGAAAGTGTGACGCCTCCAACTTTGTTCTTCTTTTTCAAGATGTTTTGTTTATTTGTGGTCTCTTGTAATTCTATATAGATATTATGAAGGTTTTTATATTTCTGCAAAAAATGTCAGTAAGATTTTGATAGGAAGTGCATTGAATCTGTAATTGCTTTTGGTAGTATGGACATTTAACAATATTAAGTCTTCCAATCCATGATCATGGAATATCTTTTTATTTATTGGTACCATCTTCAATTTTTTTGAGCAATGTTTTTAGTGTTCACAATACAAGTCTTTCACTTCTTTAAGTGTATTATAAGTATTTTATCCTTTTTAATATTCTATAGTAAATAGTATTATTTTCTTAATTTCCTTTTTGGATTGGTTATTATTAGTGTATAGAAACACACCTGAATTTTGTGTTGATTTTGTGTCCTGTACCTTTGCAAAATTGTTTATTAGTTGTAACAATTGTTCTTTTTTTCCTGTGGAATCTTTTGAGTTTTTGACATATAAGATTGTATCATCTGTGAACAGAGATAATCTAACTTCTTTTCCACTTTGTGTGTCTTTCATGTATTTTTTCTTATCTAATTGCTCTGGCTAGGACCTCAGTACTATGTTGAATGATAGTGGTGAGAATGGGTACCCTTGTCTTGTTCCAGATCATAGAGGTAAAGCTTTCAGTGTCTAGCCATTGAGTAAGTCATTAGTTGTGGGCATTTTATATATGAATTTTATTATGTTGAGGTAGTTTCCTTCTATTTCTCATTTGCTGAGTGTTTCTTTAATCTGCCTCCCACCATTTCCACCCCTGACCTATGGATGTTGCCATTTCCTCTTAAGAACTGGATCTCTGAAGGAAGAGTGTCCCACACGCTCATGGCGTGCACTCAAGGCCTGGGGCCCCTAGCACACTTGGGGGGCCTGGTACACCTGGAGCCTGGCACATCCTGGGGTATGGTCCGTGGCTCCACCTGGGGCACAAACCCAGGACCTTCCACATGTAAAGCAGGTGTGCTAAGCATTACACTACGGAGCCACCCCTTTGTTGAGTGTTTTTATCATGAAAGGGTGTAGAAATTTTTCTACATCATTTGAGATAATTATGTGGTTTTGTGCTTTATTTTGCTAATATATTATAGTGATTGATTTTTGCATGTTGACCCAGCCTTGTATTCCACATATAAATCCCACTTGATTATGGTGTATAATTTTTTAGTGTGCTGTTAAATTATATTTCCTAGTATTTTGTTGAGGGTTTTGCATCAATATTCATCAGTTATAGCGATCTGTTGTTTTCTTATCATGTCTTTGGTTTTGGCATCAAAGTAATACTGGTCTCATAGAATGATTTTGAAAATGTTCTCTTCAATTTTTTGAAAGAATTTGAGGAGAACTGGTTTACTTAAATTCTCCAGGGAAGCTACCTTGTCCTGTGCTTTTCTTTTTTGGGAATTTTTGATTTCTGCTTCAATCTCCTTACTACTTACTATTAAAAAAAATTAGTGTCACAATTTTCTTAACTTCTCCTACCTAAATACACAATTTATGTATTTTATTGCTTTTGTTAGAGAAGGAAAGGGGTATGACAATACTTCTTTAAAAGTGTAGAAGTGTAAAATAATTTAGGGATGTTAGGCAGCATATTATAAGTTATTCTAATACTCTCATTCTCCTTCCTCTCTGCAAATACTTTTTGATCAACTTCACTGAGAAAACAAACAAACAGAAAAACAACAACAAAAAAATTAGGCAAAACATCTCTCTACTTCACAGTCTTCTTGCTGCTGCATTTGCTGCATTTGCTTTAATATCCTCCCATATCTGATTCAGGCAGGAGGATCTTTCTTACTACTTTGGTCACATCCCTTTCTGTGTAACCTCCATCCTGATAATCTCTCTTTATTAACTTGCTCCCGTAAGTGGTCCAACTCTCTTCTTATATTGGCTCTGTCTCTATTTCCCTGCATCTTTCTCTTTATCGCTTAAAAAATGCTTTTCTCTTCGAATGTCATTTATCTCTATTTGCCACTAGTATTTCTACAATCAAATTTTGAAAAGCTGTAGTAGAAAGAGCAAGTTTGAGATGTGGTGCTTTGATAGTGTGAATTCAAAATTTTGCTCCAGTGCTCACTTGTCTTGTGATATTGGACAAGTTAATATAAACTTTTAGAGCTACTCTCTTCATTTAAAATAAATATAACAACGACAACAATGATAATACCTCCCTTGTAGAGTTGGAATGGAGAAGATTATCAAACACAAATATTGGTCTTGACCTTCCTTGATATCTCTGATACATTTGACTCTGTTGGAGTATTTTTTTCCTGGAATTGCTTCTTCTTTTGAAGACCTTTTTCTCATTTTCTTCCTATATCTCTCATCATTCCCATTTTTCTTTTTGGTAAGCTCATCTCTTTCACTTGGTTTTTAGTGTCTTTATTTTTCAGACATCTGTCTTCAGTTTTCTTCTCATTGTGCTCACTCTACTTGAATTCTCTCACTCATGAGCACATCCACATTTTAAATATTCATGTAGGATACAGAATTATATGACAGAGACACATACACATCCATATTTCTTGTGAAATCCACATATGCTTATGGTCTGCAGATCTTCCTGGATGCTGCATAGTAACCCAAACTCAACTGGTCCAAACTAAAGCTTATCAGCATGTCTGAGAACCTCTTCTGTCCATTCCACTTGCCAATTCTGTGAATTTCTGTGAGGTCTTCCCAATCAAGTTGTCTGTATTAACAGATAATTCTTCATCATCACCCACCACTCTCTAAGTCCCTTCCCCTTATCTACATCCTATATGTTCCTATTATTTCTCCTTGTTTTTTTAAATGCATTGTTACTCTGTTGTTCTTAAGTGGTCTCCTTGTCTCTAACTTTTGAATTACTTCAGAGTTACTTTATAAAATGCAAAGCTGCTTCCAACATGTCCCTTTTTAAAATCCTTTAGTAATTCTTTACCAGTTTTAGGATTTTAGGATAAAATCTTAATTTGTTTATGTACCAAAAAAATTCCTTATGATTTGTCTTCTGCATCAGCTTCACATTCTGCCTTCTATTGCATACAATTTTGAGAAATATAGAAATTACTTATCCTTCCACAAATGTGCATTTCTCTTTTTTTAATAGTGTTTTGCCCCCTCCCTCTTCTCTCTCCCTTCTTTCCTCTACTTCCTCTCTCATTTTCCCTCCTCCAAATTTATGACTTTCTTTTTGACTTTTTTTTCCTGACTTTCTTATCTCTACATAATTAACTTATTTTTAGAACAGCTAAAATATTACTTGCTATGAGCTTTTCCCTGATTACTCACATCACATACATACACACTTGGTTAGAATAGGACTACCTCATTTGAGCACTCAGATATGCTAATGTCCAAGGGAGCTATGTTTTCATTGTTATGGGTGGTTTGAATTTCAGTCAAATTGACTTCTGGAATATTAACAAGAAGAATTTTTTCAAATGCCACTCCACTGGAATGTACATCTTTTGACATTTAGATAATGTTGGGAGATCCTTATTAAATAATTAGCTTCGGAGCTGGAGCCCTTGTTCAAAGTGTTGAACAGATAAAGTCACCTGTGTAAGTAGGAAAGGGTTTAAGTGTCAAACTGCAGGGCATTTCATTAACATTTCTGGGGAATGAGTGTTTCCTTCTGAGAAAGGTTGACTTAAACCAAGTAAATTTTGTCTCTGGGGATTGAAGTCCACCTTGGTCCAAAAAAAGAAGACTAGGCAGGATTGACTGAGGGCAGACCTGGAGAGAAACAACCATTGCTTAGAAGCATACAATGTTGACAAGAGTGGAGATTTTCCAGATCAGTATTTGACACCAGTTATTTTGAAACAATTGTTTCTTCTTAAAGGGTAGTTAAAACTCTTTTGATGGTCTGTCAAGATACACTGGATTCTATCCATTCATTCGTATCTTATCATGAGCATCCTCTTCAGGTCTGAAGGTTAGGCAGGATGAAGATGGGAGAGGAAAAGAGGTATTTTGTACATGTTTTTAATTCTAAAAGTTAGCCTCAATCTAATTTTTTAACTACTTTGTTTATAGTTTTATGGTTTTTAATATTTTGAAAGCATTTTTGTAGCTTTTTTAAGTATAACCCTCTACCTTCTGTATTTGGCACTATCATAAACCAATTTATAATTATATGTTAAGATTGCATGACTATAATCTGAAGAATATTTAATGGTCTAGGCTTGAAGAGATATTCTTAATATGAAAAAGTAATAATTTATTTTTATTAATGATTTATGCATAAATTAACCATATTTTACATATAAACTCAAATCCCTAGAATTCATAATTGATTGATATGCCTTATTATAGATTTCAAGGAGCCAAACTCAAATTTATCTACAAAATGGGTTGAGAAAAGAGTCAAAATATAATGCATACAAAAATAAAAAAGCTATTGAAAAATCTTTTCTTTTTTTCTTTATTTTAATTATAAAAACATCATGGAAATTGTTCTATAAACATGAGTGAGCTAAAAAATATTACCAGAATATTATTTACTAGAGAAACTAAAATGAAATTTGGAGATGAGATTTATCATCCTCTCACTTTAATTTGTACTCCTGCTGTACTGTAAATGTAATAACCATCACCATGAAAAATGTAACAGATTGATAATACCATTGAGTTTTAATTAAACTACTGAAATGAAGAGGACCCAGATGGAAAACTGGGAAATGTAGTTATCCTTTATGAAATATGCAGGATTGACCGTTTGTTCTGTTTCTTATGCTCTGCCAGAAATAGTGTCCCATCAGAAGATTTACTAAAAGTTAATCATTTAAGTTTATAAAACAGATGGTTGCCTTAGTTTATTCAATTAAATTTTGAAACACTTATCACTAAATCAGCACTTGTTTGCTCTCCTTATCCTTTCCTGCTATGAATTCTCATATACTACTAAAGTATATACATCCTGTTTTTCTACAGAGCCATTGGTTTGATCTGTTTGCTTCAGAATGTCAGTTTTTTGCATCTAATTTTTAGTGGATTACAAGGTCTGTGAATTTATTAGTTAAAAGAGGAAAAAATGGCACTTTAAGAAGCCATTAAGTTGGAAAGTTTTTAAACACTCTTGAAAATAGCAAAGACTGACATCAGTTCAGTAAAGATAGGAAGAAATGGTATTTTTCTTATCAGCTTAATGTATGGATGAATTAGCTACTTAGGATTCAGGAGTTAAGGTTTTCAGATGTCTTTAGGAAAATGTTGCTGGTGTCTCCAGTGGCAGACTGCTGACCTATTTGTGAAAGAGAGCACCAGGTTTCCCCTGTGGGAGTATTATATGCTGTGAGAAACAATTGTAAACATGTGCAAATTTCCAGTTTCTGACTCCTTTTATATCACATGACCACTTGAACATGACCTTTATCCAGTAGCAGAACTGGACTTAAATGTTGAATTAGAAATATAGCATTTTCATGACAGCTTCAGAGAAATGAGACAAATGAGTTTAATCACAGAACAATTCTGTTAGTTTTTATCTCAGGGTTAACTAGACTATTGAAGTTCTCTGTTTGCAAAGGGAACGAATATCTAGTATTTGTTGCTGAGTGCCCATAATGCCCAGTGTGTTAGGATGATGTCTCTAAGCAAAGTATTTTAAAGGAAGGTATTTCTAAAATGTGTCTGTGCTCTCAAAGTGCTTATAACCTAAATGGAGAGATTGCATATAAACAGTAAATAATAAGTTGTTTCATAATTGATTTATCCTGGATGTTGTAAGAATTGAAGGAAGGACAGGGTCAGTATGAGTTACATTTAAAAACAACAAAATTGGAACATTAAGTTGTAAGGGATGATTGGATTTGGAAATGCAAAAGTAGACCAGTTTAACTAATGAGATTAGCATAGCATAATCAGAGGCCTGGGGGAGAATGATTGTGACAGGACAGGGAATATTAAGTATTGTAGATGAATGAATAATTTTAAGGAACAATAGCAGATAAGGATGGTTGAGTAAGGGAGGGCCAGACACTGAAATGGCTTTAAGAATAAATGGCAGAGGTTTGATCTTTTATGACAGGCCATATCATTGTTAGTTCTTGGAATAATCTGAAGGGAGAGTGATGGGAAGATGAATCTGAAAATTGGTATCCAGCTAGCAAACTACTGCAGTCATCCAGGTTGATAGATATATTTGAGAAGTGAATAATGACAAGTGACTTAAAAAACATGTAAGAGTATATTCTAAAAAATGAGGAATCTAAGATGCTAACATGGTTTTTATATCAGTCAGCATCCGTGTCTGCTCAGGATGCCTGTCCAGACTCTGTTGGCTGAGACCTTATATCCTCTAAGTCTTATTTAAGCTGGTTTTCTATAGTCCTACATTCCCCAGGATAGAGTAATTTAGCTACGAGTATTTAACTCAGTGGGAGCCAACAATCAGAATTTTTTTTCTGATTGTTCTAGTTAAGAAATGTCCTATTTTGCTCAGGTCATGAAGCTATGAAGATATATGATGGGATCTCCCTGTCACTGTTGTTAGAGCTCCATGCGACAACAAACCTGAGATAGTAAAGCCAGCATGCAGAAAAATGTAGTGATAAAGTCAACAACTAGGCGGTTAGAGGAAAATGTGTGTGTGTGTGTGTGTGTGTGTGTGTGTGTGTGTGTGTGTGTGTGTGTGTGTGTGTGTATGCATGTTTATGTATATGTCTTATGCATAAATACATGCATAGAGTAGTATACCCCTAGAATATAAGTCTCACTAGCCACATTTTGTAGATGAGGAAATGATTGCTCAGAAAAATCTAGCAATTTGGTCAAGGTTAAGTAGCTACTTACTTGGTAGGTTGAGCATTGAGGACTAAGTTTGTCTGGTTCCAAACAGTTGCCCTTTTCTCCTACGAGACTGCCTTCCATCACAGTGGTAGAGGGTAATGTTCAGACTAAATGCTAATTATATTAATTGCACTTTCAGGGTCTTTCTTTTATGCTGTGAGGGTATATTCTCAGTAAACATAGCCATTGTAGCTTTGCTCTGTGCTGTAGGAAGGTGATATTTTGTTCTCCACATCCATGTGATTCTCAGTTATATGAAATATGGAAAGCTTTTCTCTATTAAAAAGTGTCACAAAGATTACTAAGTCAAAACCTAGCCAAAAACCAAATACAAACAAAAAATTATATCATCAATATAGTCCTTAAAATATTCCATGTTAATAACAACAACAAAAAAAGCAGAATGTATTGTTGCCCAAAACAAAAAGTAAGAAAATTAAACTGCTTTTAATGTATAACATTTATATTATATGCAGGGGTCCCCAACCCCCAGGTGACAGACTGGTACCAGTCATTGGCCTGTGAGGAATTGGGCCGCACAGCAGGAGGTGAGTGGTGGGCCAGTGAGCAGCAGTTTTTGTAGCTGCTCTCCAGCGCTAGCATCACAAACAACTTCAGCTCCTCAAATGATCAGGCATTAGATTCTCATAGGAGCACTGGTCCCTGGTGCCAAAAAAGTTAGAGACCACTGGCATATAGGCATATATATATATTGCCATTTAATGTAGATAGTACTGGTTCTGATATTTCTTTATATTTGTGAATTCTCATTTCTTGATATAGTTATAGCCCATTTATTTTCTAAAGTCCTGTTTCCAGAAATAATGCATATATTAGTGATAATTTACATGAACCTTAACCCTAAACTCATTAATATGTTTTTAAATCATTTTAGAGACCAAAGAGTGAGATAGAAAAAGATAGAAAATTATTTTCATAAAGAAATTTACTAAAAATTGGAAGAGATATAGAAATGGAAAAAAAATGGATTCTTGGATATGTGAATGAATCTGAAAATTGATTTCTTGAGGTGGAATCACTTGAGTCAAGCAGGAAGATATGGAAATAGTGAAAATAAAATGTGAATTATTAGAGTTGGGGGGAGAAAAATGTTAAGGAAGCAAGAAGGATCAATAGTTTCCCTTCAGGCCACCCAGGGGTGGTAATGTCTCAGAGACGTATGGAAAGTACCACAGGCAGTAGGGGTGACTAGGTTATAGATAAAGCATTAACAACATTGAAGATAGTTAAAAGAAGGAAAAAGTGATACTTGTAAATCTAATTTCTGTTAGGGAGTAACTTAATTTTTTATTTTATTTAGGGTGTAATTAATTTATAGATTATCCTTTTTTTTCCTTCCTGCTTAACATTTGAGTATTTCATTGTATTTTAAATAAATTCTTGGATAAGTTACATACAGAAAATAAAAGATAAGCTCATATCTGTTGTGATTACTGCCTAGTGATTGTCCTAGAAAATTATCAATTGATTAAGAGACTCCAACTGGGTGTTTTATTATTATTTAATTACATTACTCTCATTTTCATAATCAATTTCTTCTTCTTCCCCTTTTTCTCTCTGCTCCCTGAGGTTCCCAAGCTAAAAGTGTATTAATACTCCTTCTTAGAAGATACATCAGTTCAGAAATTCAGATGATTTATTGGGTCAAGTTTATCTACAAGCCATGTTTACACAAAAGACATTAGTCTAAGTAAGTAGGGGCTATAAAATCCACAGATTAGCATACAAAGTAAGAAATGTCAATATCTTATTAGTTTTAAGACCTTTTCTCTAAATTCTCTTAAATTTTTTTTCAGATTTTTTTGTAGTAATAATTGATTTAAAGCTTTCCAAAAATTGGTCATCAATAATTTTTTTCTAGTCACTGAGAAATTTGTTAACTTCTGTACTTACTGCATTGCCACATATTATTGAACTCTCTTATACTATCCTTGGCTGGAAAAACATTAGCTATAAACAGTCATGAAATTTGCAACATAACATTATAAAGACTTTGTTTAGGTATAGTAGTTAATGGATTGTACAAAACAGTAGAATACTCCCTCATTTCTAGTAAAAATAAATTTATATCCTCCACTGTTTTATACTTAAACATGAACAGCTTCACTGCTTTATCATTGCATAAACAAATTATTGCCAAATGAATTTGTAGACCCATAGCGTTTTTATTTGTCTGGCACAATGTAGAAACCTCAACACCTTCTGTGGGTGAGGATAGACAGCAGTTGTATATGCACTAGGGGAAATTCATTTTTCATAAAAAGAGATTATTGGTCAGCATTAACTTTAGAAAATAAATGTAGTGTAGCAAAAAAGAAATTAGGCACACCTAACTTGTTTTAGTATTTTAGCATATAATTCTCTTTTCTTCTGGGTATATCTTAAATTTTAATTCTTTTAGCCTATCTCAAAAACTCTATCAGTTCTTTCTATAAAAATGCTCAATTTTTATTTAGATTTGTATTCCTAAATCACATCACAATTTTATCTAGATAATAGATAGCATAATACTAGCTTATAATTTATTATTTCTAGAGCATTCGGAAAACTTTCAAAATTCAAATGGTTATAAAAGATGTTTATAGTTTTATCCAAGGTAAAACTGCAGTTTTTATGCAGAATATGATCATGAGCATAGGCTCATGGATTGAAAGGCAATTAGAGTTTCATATTCAGACTTAAAAGCATCTGGAAACTTTTAAGAAATGATTCAGATCTAAAACTGCCTTCTTTCTTGTGTTCTAACTTCAGTTAATATCTGTTCTTGCGCCCAGCTCTACTGTTTCTCCCTTTGGAACATTTCCTGATGCATCATGATATTGGTGAGGAGTTAATGGGGACAGTCTTTAGGAAATGTTTTGCACTTGCTAATAACAGCATAATTAAGCTATTTTTATTGTGTCATTTTCATTTTTTATAATGTAGGGGATAAGGCTAGGTGGAATGTATTAAGTATATCCTAGTCTTTATCAACCACTAGCTTACTTTAAACCATTTGTATATCAATAAAATGAATGAGTTTAGGGAAGAGTGTTTTTAACGTTATGGAAAACTCTCATGGGCTGAAAGACAGCAGTCTGTTGAGATTTATTTACATTGTGAACTCAGTGTCATTTCTCTAATATGAGGAAATCACATTACCAATATCATTTACTCCTCCCCAAACTGCGAGAAATGCTAAGCAAGTCCGCCATGCTTTGGAGTAAATAAGAATATGGGAGAAGAGAAGGAAGGTTATACTCTGTGAAGATTTCCAGGGAGAAAAATAAAGGGACAATGATGGTCACATAATTTTTAGCATACACAGAAGTATTTATTAGATTTTAGAATAATTACATAAGAGAGAATTATGAAGACTTTTCAAAATTCAGTGATTATCAAGGCCATTTTCCCTCCCCCTTTTAAAAACAGCTTTATTGAGATAGAATTCACATACCATGACACTAACCATTTAAAATGTTAAATTCAGTGGTTTTTAGCCTATTGACGAAGTTGTACAACCATATTGTAATTTTAAAGTGTTCATCACTTCAGAAAAATGTCTATATCTGCTAGCAGTCATTCTCTACCCCTGTTTCCCAATCATAGGCAACCACTAATCAGTCTACTGTCTATTGCTTTTCTAATTTTCGAGCCTTTCTTTTGCATTTTCTCTAATTAGCATTTCTACTATGTCCACTCTGTTTTACTCGGGTCCTCTGGCACATAGTTTTGCTTCACCATCTCTGCCTTTTTGTCCCATTATCTTCTTCCCCCACCTTGCTAACTCTGTCTCTCTCCTGTTCTGCCTATGCAGACCCAATTAATCCTAGTTCAAGTCCTATCTCTTCAGGAAACCTTGGGTGATGTATCAGGATGAATTGATTTATGTCTTCTCTGAACTTGAATCGCTCCAATTGGCAGGCATATTTTATACAGTCTGGTGTCATACCTTCTGTTATTTTAAAATGAAACTCATTTAATTATTTGTATGTTGGCATTATTTTCCTAAATTAATTATAGGATACTTGACCTATATGTATCCTGCAAAGTATTTAATGGGTCTTGTATAGAGTTGATATTTAATAAATATTTATTGATTTTTTTACTTCAAAGCATAAATTAATATTTAACTATCATCCCTATTCATTTGTTAGCTTGACACAGTTGTCCAAATTTGGCTGTAAGTCACTTTCACTTTCTTACAATAAAAAAATTCTGCTTCTTGGACCTATAGTGGAATATTCTTATTCTGAAAAAGCTATGGCCTCAATTGAGGTTGAAGAGATCTTGAGTTTAAGTATTAAAGAAATAGTTGAGTAGAGTAATTGCTTGATTCTGTGACTGAGTTAATAAAAGACTTGAGCATATGGACTTGGGTAGGTGTGACCCACATGGGTAAGGTTTATATCAAGATATACTCTCCTTCTATCTGATTTTTATAGAGGTTGTATTAGATAAAGGAAAAGGAAAAGAGTACTTTCAGAGATAAAAGAAGTACAATTATATGAAGCACAAGAAGGGCTAAGTAGTCCAACCCATTTTGATTTGTGCCATGCTTGGGGATCTGCATTTTGCCTACACTGAAGGTAGTACAAAGGCAGGTGGGCTGTTGACCATGCCTGGAGAAACCGTCCTGGAAGAGAATGAAATCCTATTCTTCCCAAACATGGAAAATGGAGTAGGAGATTCTGAGAGGCATCTAGGTTGAAAGGAGAATGATAGGCAGGAGAGAAAGGGAAGGGAGAGATGCAGAGTCCAGAGCTAAAGGAAGGTAAAGGGCATAATTTAGTTTATCCTTCAGAGAGAGAAGACAATCAGAGGTGTTTGTCCTCCCCTTTCATTTAAAGCCCTAAAACCTTAATATTGATTCTTTCTTGTTTCTTCTTAAAACATTTTATTATTTATTCTGTATAAATATACATATTTTTCATGTGTTTGGCTTTTATTCAGGAACTTGTTGTATGTAAGATTTGAAATAGATGTCTTTTTTCTTTAGTTTGGAGTCAAAGATAATGTAATGTTCTTTGCTTTTGTTGTAGCAGAGATTAGATTTTCTATTGAAACACATTTTCCCTTTTTTTTTGTACTTTGGTGCATCCCCAGGAAGATTGGTATTTGAGGCTGCAGTGTGTGGACAGAGCTTTTGAAAAGAAAAATACAATGCGGACCCAAATTGATAAGGCCCCCATTGCATCCATGTCTGTAATAGAGTAATTTGATGAATAAACCAGCCTGACTTTGTGCAGTGTAACAGAGGTGACTGCCAAAATAGAATATTTGTTCTCATGCAGACTTTCATCACTAGAGAATTAATAGGGGGAAAAGGAAAATAATACAACTCACACTGCTATAGAAATCAAGATACATCCATGTAACTTGACAATGGTAATGGGAAGGATTGTACATAACTCCTCTGCTATTCTTTGAATCCCTGTAGGCCACCAGTTCCCCTGGCCATGTAAAACAAGATTCCATGGCATCTTTCTTAAGTATCTTCTTTTCAAGCAGGTTGAAATGAAAAATGAATTTCCCATTTCTTTCAGTGGCTGCATTATTTGTCTGCTTACCTGGGCCTGTGTTTCTGAAGCTGGTCTTGACTTGGTTCCTTTATTTGCCTTCTAAGCACAATGAATCACCATGAGAATTTCTTCAAATTACCTTTGCATTCTTCTTACCACTCTCTAGCAGCAGCCTCCAAACTATTTTTCACTCTCTTAATATATCCTTTTTTCAATCAGTTCTGGAATGGAAGATATTGGATTAATCTTCCCCAGACACAGATGTTAATATGTTAATATGCTATTGGGATTTTAAACTTTTCCCTCCCATTACCTGTAGTAAATAGTCTTATGCACTTTTACCTAGCCTACTGGCCTTTATAACCTGATGCCTTGTGATTTTTTAAAATATAATTCTTGCCAAGTTAGAACTTTCCTTTTACCTTGAATGTGATGTACACATTCCCAATTACCAGCTTCTCCCTGAGCCTCATCCCATCTCTGTCTCCTCCATGAAGTCTTCTTTACTCTCTGACCAATGGCAATGATTTTTTTCTTTTCTGAATCATCATATGCCTATTGTCTCTCTATCATATTGTATTGTATTTGCATCTCACTATCTCACTCTGAACAGTTTGCTCCCTTCATTTTGTTTCATAGACACAAATTTTACTCCCAAGTCTGTTTGGCCATCATGTGAATGTGTAGTATCGATTGCAAAGGATTTGTAGGCAGGAAGATTTAGATTATTTAGTATTTCACCACCACCCCTGATGCTGCCATCTGATCCTGATGGACCCAGTGATGATTCAAATTTTGTTTGTAGTGTAGAAAGAACAGAATGTGCATCTATTATTGTAACCAAGAAATCTTTCTGTCTGAA
Source organism: Macroglossus sobrinus (assembly GCA_004027375.1). Lineage (NCBI taxonomy): Eukaryota > Metazoa > Chordata > Mammalia > Chiroptera > Pteropodidae > Macroglossus > Macroglossus sobrinus. The sequence continues at coordinate 699,942 of PVKZ01000501.1, forward strand.
AAACTAATCCTCAGATAGTTTGTTTTTGATACAATCTTAATATTTGTGATTGTGTGCAGTTAAGGGAAAGTCTTTCTTCTACCAGGGAAAGTATTTAAAACCTTGTTTCATATTTATTATTGTGTTTTCAGCTATTACCACACTAAAAGGCAAAAATGGAGAGGTGAGAGATGGCACAGAGATGATGATGGGCAGTTAGAAATATTTGGTTGAGATATTTGAAGAATTATTGAGATAATTTTTCTTCATAGTATGTAATCTATAATATATTAAATATGCTTTTTACTTTCTAAAAAAATTCTTAAGCACACAGTTACATAATCACATTTCTAATTATTTTCTAAATTTGTTAAAGTGCTTTCATAGACAATGCTTTTTTGAAGGTAAAATAGACATATAACATTTATATTAGTTTAAGGTATACAATTATAATTTTATATTTGTATATGCTACAAATCGATCACCACAATAAACCTATAGTTACCAATCATAACTGCACAATTGACCCCTTTCACCCATTTCACCCATGCTCTAACTCCCTACCGCTCTGGTAAGCACCGATCTATTCTTTGTGTTTATGACTTTTGTTTGTTTATTTTTTGTTTTTTCGATTCCCATATAAGTCAAATCATAGAGTATTTGTCTATGTTTAACTTACTTTGTTTTATCTATGTTGTATAAAATGGCAAGGTTTCATTTTTTACAGCTGAGTAGTATTTCAGTGTGTGTGTGGTGCGTGTGCATATGCGTGCAAACCACATTTTCTTTATTCATTCATCTATTGATGGACACTTAGGTTATTTCCAAATCTTGGCTGTTGTAACAATGCTGCCTTTTACAACAAAGGTAAATATAGCAAATGCCGGTCAGGGGTTGGATTTTTATTTAAGTTATTCTGTTATAGATATGATTCCCTGAGAAAGAAACAGCTTAAATCTAAGGATTTGTGATAATAGCTCTTTCTCATCAGAGATTATCCAATTTGCAGATCAGTTTGTTTTTTTTCTCTCATTTCTGTTTGTCTTGTCTTCTCAGGGTAATTTCCCTGAAAAGAAGCTCTCCCATTTGATGAGATGACAAAAGAGGGGAAATCCTACTTTGGTCATTAATTTTAAGATGCATATAAGTATGCATCAGCCTGAACTGTAATACTGACTGAACTATTAAGTTTTATAGATCATGTGGGATTTATATAGACCACTTTTATATAATTTTGGCTCTGTCTTTAATCACTGAAACATTTTTCTCTTTTATTTTTTATGTTTTGGAAACTAGACACTTCAATTTAGATCATTCATAGATATGCCTCTGCCATGTTCCAACTTTATAGCTAGTGTCTGCTGATCATCTGCATGGGAATAATCTGCAGGCACATCACATTGGTGTATATCTGAAATGGGCTCTGTCACCTCTGCCCCACACCTGACAATTCTGCCTTTCTCTGTGAATGGTGATACCATAAGCTCTCTGAGTTGATATAAATGTCTTCGTTTTCCTTATAAACCAAGTCTTCTCAGTTGAGGAGTCCTATTAACACCATATAAAGTTTTTTTTTAATTACTCTGTCATAGTGTGAGTCATAAAATGGAAACAGAGGAAATATTTGTGGACTGAATACATGAAGAACTATATCATTACTGTCCAATATGTCATTGATTGACTTTCTCAGGAACGTAAGTTGCACATGCTGGGCCCCTGCTCCTAAACCTTCGGTGACTCTCCATTGTCTCTAGAAAAATCTAGATTCTTTAGCCTGGTAGGCAAGGCCCTCAGAATCTAGATACAATGGTATTCTTATATTCTATCACTTTCCTGGTAGACAATCTTGACTTCGCGTGGTTGACTGGTACCCTGGCCCCCACAATGCCTTCTCTTTGTTCCAGCTGCTGCCTCCCCCAGAATGCTCTTACCAAGGCCACACTTTGGGATGCCAGATTTCTCCACTTCTATTTCCTGATACAGATGCTGTCATTGTCTCTTAGGAACCTCCTCTAGTTTCACCCAGTTGGAAATTGTTTTTCCATAGTATATTTTTCCAATTTCTTATATGTGTGTGTGTGTGTGTGTGTGTGTGTGTGTGTGTGTGTGTGTGTGTATGTATATCTTTAAGACATACACACACATTTTATTTATATATATATGTATATATATATACATATATATGTAATGGATATGAATACATATGTTTTAATATATAATCTTATTCTTATATATGTGTCTTTAAAAATTGAGAGAAAATCTCATGGATAGCTAGGTAAGGAAAACATTTCTAGTTGAGTAAAATTAGGGTAATTTACTAAAGGGACAGCAGCATTTGCATATGACACACACTAAAAATTAAACTGTCATCATAGTGCAAAAAGCTGTACAGGAATTTTTCTTATTTAATCTTCATAGCAACTCTAACATATAGGCAACATATAGTTTATATTTCATGTGAAATTCTTGACCTAGCATAGTAGAAAACTTGAAGACTTCAAGATTACTACTCAAAAACATTGATTTTAGTTACTGTGTGATAATAATATAGATATTATTATCTCATAAAATTACTTACAATTTACTGAGTCAACTGGCTTGGAAATCATTCAATTTTGATAATTAAAAACATTTAGATGATTCTCATTACTTCTAATATTTCAAATATTATAAGGCCTATTGCATTCTCTAATTTACACAGTTCAACTTTCCACAAATACCTGACGCTATGCTACAGGACTGTAGTACTAATTAAATACAATTTGAATGGTAGAAAAGAATAAGGAGTAACTTCTCTAATGTATTATAGAAACATGGTGGAGTCACATCACATGTGAATTTAACTATTGCAAATTTAATCATATAATCCTAGTGACAAAAAATTTGTAGAATTTTGGGCAAAATGAGTGAAGAGGTTCAAAAGGTACAAATTTTTTATTATAAAATAAGGCATGAGGATGTAATATATAGCACGGTAACTATCAAGAATCAATATCTCTGATGATGGAGTATGCTCTTGCGAGTTGACCTTTAGGAGATAGGTTCATTAAGTAATTTAAAGTACAGAGACACTACAAAATATTACTTCTCTTTCCCCACTTCTTATTACCTTGTTATTGTCCTCCTCATCACAGGCATTCACACACACTCAATTTAAGTAGATCATTGATTATTGTACTCTGGAAATGTATTTAGGTGAAAATATAAGTATAATTCTAAAATAGCGGACTCTCATAAAATGTCTATTTTTTTATTTGTCAAAGAAATACATTAGAATTCATTGCATATGTAAACTTTATTTCTGGCTATTATATCTGAGATGAAACACAGCTAACGTCTAGCTTGTTTTATAGTGAATAAACTGGAGAGAAAATGTAACATGGATCCAAAAGGAGACAGCAGTTATTAAATTTTCTTATTTCAACTTCTATGTTTTCTGTTCTTTATCTTTTGCTGGTACTACCAGAGCTATAGAATGGGATTTTATTAGGGAAGATAATTGGATACTTTTGGTGAGTTTTTAAATTTAAATATTTTTTAGATAGGGTAGTCACCAACATTATCATTGTTCTTTGGTGGTCAGGAAAAAGAACTGTCAAAATTTCAACCTAAATTATAAATCATCTTTTCTCTGCGATTACAGTGAAGGTAACTCATTATCAAAAAAAATTTATACACACACACACACACACACACACACACACACACACACACCCCCAATACATTATAAATAAAGAAGGACCAGTAAAAAAAAAAGTACTTTTAATGAACTCATTGAAATTACATCAACTAAACATTTCACTGGGTCATGATATGGACATAACTTTGGATATTAGATTATTCTTTATCAAGTTAATTATTTTAATGAGATTTTCCATGCACTTGAATATGAGTAATGTACTGTAGTTTCCATTTCTCAGTTTGCATAAAAATATTAAATACACTGAGAGACATAGTCTGAGCAGAAGACATTTTTGCATGCGAGTATTGTTTCCTTGTTAGCGTAAGTCATTGAATCTCCTTTCCTAGAAATATCTGAAATCATTTAAGTATGGATTGTTCAGTGGCAGAAGACGGACATTTGGAGGTTTTTTTCTTTTTTATCTGAGTAAGAAAATAAAAGATCCAAGAGACACAAATCCATTTTAATACTTTTACTCTTTGTGAATTATGATATGAAATGCATGATTTACCAGTACCTCTGAAGAGATTTCTAAAGGACCTAAAATTCTTCATGTGTTTTGTGTTGAGAATGATAACAAAGAGATATTATTTTTTGTTGTCTTGACCATGTTCTCTAGAATTGAATATGAAGACCTTGAACCTATTTCACCTTTGACCTTGACTTATGAAGTTTGAATCTCTAGGAATAGTGTTGTAGAACATTAAGATAGTGGATTACCTTCCCTCTTGTGAATATCTGACATTTGCTATTAGAGGGAATAATTCATAAACCACTTAGAATTTCTATTTCATATAGATTCTTCCAAAGCGAATGTTTATGGTAGTTTATTACTTTGGCCTAATAACTCTACATGAACCACATGCTATTTTGCTAAAGTTCTACACTTTTCAGGGAAGATAATTAAAGACTAAGATGAATAAATAAATATGTGATATTGTGTTGGTGACATGGCAAATGAATTTATTTGTTACTGATCCAAGAAAAAGTGGCAGATTACTACAAAAATGAAGGAAAAGTATGTAGAGGAAAAAAAACACTAAAGTAAACATGGTTAAGACCTTTTACTTGCAGTTTTTAACTTGATTGAAAACAAAGGAGTTGAAGGACCCTCTGTAGAGATGAAAATTTATTCTTATATTAATTTTATAGTAGAAACTTCTTTATTGGGCTTCACAGCTAGCTAACTCCTTCAAACACACTGCTACTTAATCTGATTATTGCTTTCAAAAGACTCATTAAGCTATTTTAAAGAACAACTATTTTAAGCCTCAGGAACTTCTTTTCACATTAGGGCACAATGTTTGCTATCCAAGTAATAAGGGGCTCAAACAAAGAAATAGTAAAAAAAAAATCATATAACCTTGTACTTAAGCTTTTCTTGTACATGTAGAAATTATTTCTAGGGTTATTTCTTTATTATGCCACTATGTAGAAATGTATAAGTCATTAGCAAGGGCTCACATGGGTCAGGTTTAAGAGGAGCACCGTGGTGGGAAGAGGAATGACCCCCAGAGCCACCCCACCATCTTCATGCATTAACGAAACTCTTTCCTTATAAATTAATCTCATCAGTCCTAAAACACATGAAAACAAGTCTACAAAGGAGCATCTATTCCTAAAGCACCAGTAATTCCTAATCCTTGAATAGTTTTTTATTCTCTCTTGATAATCTCATGGACATCATCTTGTTTTCTATGCTCATTTCTCTCTAAGGTACTAAATACAGATGTCAAAGTTGCTCACATTTCTAGAGTTGGAATAGAAGAGATTTATTTAATGACAAATGTGTGAGAAATTCAACCTCACTTAGTCATCTAAATACTGACATGCTTTAGTATTTTATTTTAGAGTCATATTCTAAATGAGAGCGTCAGTTATTCACACAAAAATTACTTATTGGATTATTTATTGATACTGCTGGGTGCTGAGGTCATGGACACGATTCTTGCAGTCATTGCCTATAATATAGTAATCAGGTTTTTAAAAATCATTACATTATTCATTAGGAGTCTCAGTCATTAAATATGCTTCAAAAGAGAAAAACGGCTGCTCAAGGAATTTAGTAGGAGCGGGGCTAATCTGCTCTGGGAATCAGGAAGGCTTCCTGAGGAGGTGATGTTTAAACTGAGATTTGAAGAAATCCATCAAAATGTAGCCAGGTGAAAAAAAAAAATGTAAAGTGTTTTGCAGATCTTTCTTGCTCAACTTACCTCACAGTGATTTTCCTCTTCGTTTCACATATTGACTGGTTTGAGTCTCTCTGCCTTGTTCTTAAGACAGCTCATAAGAACTTTTCTTTGTCTTATATTGTCCCTTTGCCTCTTCTATTAGTCTGTGAAAAAATGCATTTTTGGGTTCTCAAGCTTCAGCCCACATTATCCAGACATTTTGTTTTTTGATCATTCACATATGGTTATTTGTAGTAATTTCTTTCTGTAATTTAATAGGCTCTAGAGTTAAACCATTTTTTTTAATTTTTCAATTATAGTTGATATTTAATATCAGAGTTAAGCCATTTTATTTTTTATCAAAAGACTATAATCTTTTTTTTCTAGTTGTTAATATTTTTCAAGACCACATATTTATATTGACTTATATCAGAGAGACCCTAGAAACTATTATGGAAAGAGAGAGGAAGACCAGTCATACTAATGATGTAGAAATGAGGACCACCCACTGGTGAACTCAACTGAGTCACAGCGTGGAGGCAGCTCTGTCCTTTTTTAAAAAGGCTTAGAGATAGAATTGTGTGCAATTCAAGGTGATTTTCACAGAGCTGGAATATATTGGGTCACCTACATAGAGCTAATGTATAAATGGAAATTTTGAGAACCATTGTTTGCCCAGATCTTTAATGGAGTGTTTCAGCCTATAATATCAAATTGTTGTAACTTAATTTAGAGAATCACCCAGCTAAATTAGCCTGACTCCAGAAGGGAATTGGATTTGATATGGCTAACATAATCTACTCTGTATAGATTCTTCCTATGTGTTAATAATAGTCTTCCATGCTTCTTAAAAAAAGAAAGCTATCAGAGAAACTGATAGGTTACCTCAGGAAATCCAGTCACAAAATCCACTGTCAAGAGCTCTTTTAAAGTTGTAGTTTCCTTTAAAGCATTTTTTGGGTATCATTTAGGTTTAGGGCATGTTTATTTTTTTTAATCCGATCTTTTAGATTTTAAAGTGGTATGGAAATTTTTTAGCATATTGTATATGAAAGATGTGAATGTAAAAACAAGACAAAGTGAGGGCATTTCATTCATTGGAGGCAGCAGAAAAGAGGAATATAGAAACTACAAGTTTTTTTAAACATGAAAAATATTAAAGTCCTTACTCTCAGGTAGTAGAAATTTAATTAATAGTTTAGGTATGGATTAAGATTAAATTTACCCTAAATGCTTTATATATGTAAGAAATTCCGCTGCATGAATCCTGAACTAAACCTTTGATCTCAAAGGTTCTTGGCAAAGCAGACACAACTGATTTTTAACTTCATGTCAGCAAAATAAATTATTTAACAGCATAAAATACCAGTTTGACTCTGAGTGAGAATGAATATTACACTGACTGAAATAGAAAATATAGCTGCATGTTTTGCAAATCGCTAGGAGGTCACTTGGCTGTTTGTGCCTGGAAAGATTCTGGGTTTACCTGTTGGTCTGATTCATAGCAGCCCTGTCTCTCTCTTTTATCTGTCAAAGTGTTCTCCTGTGGTTAATGTATCATGAGGATTTTACTAGGTTTATTCAGTGGCCATTTGAGATTTCAGCCTATCAAACATCCATTGCTTCTTCTTTTGGTGACATTAGCTCAAATTCCCTCTGTCTTTCTCAGATTATGTTCAGGAAGCGCTTCCCTTCGGGTTCCAAACAGAAGCATGTGAATTGGCCTGGCCAATTAGTGTCATTTTCAGTCATGCACTGCATAACGACATTTCAATCAACAATGGTCCACATATACAATGGTGGTCTCATAAGATTATAATGGAGCTTAAAAATTCCTATTGCTTAGTGACCTCATAACTGTTGTAATGTCCATAGTTCAATGTATTACTTACTGTAACATTTTTACTTCATAAAATTAAAAAGTTTATGAAGTAAAAAAGTTACAGTAAGGTAAGGTTAGTTTATTATTGAAGGAAAAAATTAAATAAATTGATTATAGCCTAAGTTTACAGTATGTATAAAGTCTACAGTAGTGTCCAGTCACTCACTCACCACTAGAAGTAGAGCAACTTCTAGCACTATAAGCTGCATTTTTGGTAAGTGCCCTATACTATGTACCAGTTTCTAGCTTTTATACCATATTTTTTGTACTTTTTCTATATTTTGATATGTTTAGATACATAGATACACAAATACCATTGTGCTATAGTTTCCTTCTGTATTCAGTACAGTAACATGCTATAGAGGTTTGTAGCCTAGAAGCAATGGGCTATACCGTATAGCCTAGATGTGTAGTAGGCTATATCATCTAGGTTTGTAGAAGTGCACTATAGGATGTTTGCAAAACAACAAAATCACCTAACAAAGCATTTCTCAGAACATATCCCCATCATTAATTTGATTTATGACTACTTATGTTGCTTCATTTGGTTATTCCTGGGTCTTGGGCTGCTGCTACCAGAAAGACATGTTTTTTCAATCAAGAATTAATTCTGAGAGGATGTAGGGTGATAGCTGCTGGCAGCCATCTTGCTCCCTTGGGCAGCCAGTGTGGAGGTCAGCAGAGCTGAGAGATGGGGAGAGACTAGGTCCTGATAGCACTATATGAGTCCAGACTTCTCCTGTGGCTATTGTAGACTTTTCAGTTATATGAGCCAATATAATTTATTTTTATTAGTTTCTTGCCTTGACTAGTTCATTATTATTAATCAGTATTATCATTAATCATCATTATTAATATGTATATATATTTGAAACATGGCAGAGTCCTGGGAAATACAGTTTCATTAGTCTGACTCAAGCTTTTTATTTTCTTTGTTATATTACAAACAACTGCCTGAATTTTGTGTTTTATGTCTGGATTAAAGCACTCTACATCAGAATAAATGTAGTTATGCATGTGTCAGTACTTCACATGATACCATATCTCACCACTTTGTGAATAAAGTGTAAAAAATTTTGAGCCAAATTATTTTCCAAAGCTTGAAGGATTCTTGATTGATTGAAAGACTACACTCTTATTGTGAGGACTAATGTTGCATTTACTAACCAGATACTAGTTGCTAACAATGTGCCTTAGGGCTATTTGTAGCTTAAATCTGGTCATTTTTTTTTTCTTAGCATCTTGAAGTTAACCATTAAGGAGGTATTTATTAGTTGGACACAAAGCTAAAAGTGATGATTAATGTCTTGTATGTATATAAATCATGATATGCAAACATCTCCAATAAGTAGGATAGTTATTTATATATGATGAGATGAATTTTGAGTTCTAATTTTTTATAATACTACACACTCATAAGATTTTCAAGTCTATTTTTTATATTAATTGCAGCATTATTATATGTTTAGCAAAACAAAATAATATTTCCATCTTAATGAATTTACTTTGTAGAAAGAAGTTCAAGCATAGCAGTAATGAATAGGGAGATAAAAAAGAAAGATACTTTAGAGTTTATCAAGATACAAATATGGAAACTCATTTTTTTTAAAAAAAACTAAAAACAAAAGTAGCTGTAAAGATTTTTATAAGTAGAGATCTATATTTACGTCCTTCAAATAAACTGCAGACTGTAGGGGCACAAGATGAAGGAGATGTGTGGTTTATCTGCAGCACAGTGGAAATAATTCAGTAGTTTTAGTTGATTGCAAGCACAATATGATTTAACAACCCAGTGTACTGGACAAAATGGTTCATTTGAAGGAATTGTTTCACATGTAGACTGGCGGTAATAGTCACCTTTTATTCTGTGACAGTGAAGCCACATCTGAAGAATCAGGGTGTTTTTGGCATTGTGCTTGAAGGATGTTGACAGAAATGTGGGCCCAAAGGAAAGAGAAAACATGAATGAGAGGAGCTGTCACTGCTCTGAAGGAATTGGGGGTGTTTGCCTTGGAGGAATGAAGACGCAGGGCAACATAACTGGCTTTAAATATTTAAATGATATTTTTATGAGAGAGTGAGTAAATTTATTCTGAGCAACATTGGAGAGCAAAACTGGGCTTAATTTTTTGGAGGCAGGTTTCAGGTTACTACAAGACCAAGCAGTTTAATGGGCGGAACTGCCCCAAGGTGGGCTGACTTTCCTTCAGAGTGGGTTTCGGACAGACAAGCCTCAAAGTATGGGAATGCTGGTAGAGGTGGTGGTTGTGGGGGAGGGACAGTGTGACTGACTTTTAGGATTGCCTCCAGCCTGAGATTTTGGCAAATTCTTTAGAAAGAGGATCAGTTTTAGGTGATATCAATGGCAGAGTCACAAGGAAGCCTCCGAGTTTGGACACTATTAGGGATTTATTAGCATATCCTAGAGCAAGAGCTACTTTGACAGGATATAGCTTCATCTAATTTGCTTCAGCCATTACGACTTTCTTAATGATTTTCTGCTTCTTTATCCGATAGTGCAGCTTTCTTCCGAGACTTCTCCTACTAGTGGTCGCTTAGGGAAATAGAAATCGAAAGGGGTAGTAAGCTTCTGCTCTCTCCTCTTGAATAGCCGCTTAGTATCCTTTCAGTCCAATTTGCAGCAATTGTCAAGGTGACTCACTGAAACTGGATTTTGATATCCTACATCTTCTTGTCATAGTATTTCTTATTCTCTAAATTTACTCTTTCGCTTTGCCCCTGAACACAGGTTCTGTAGAAGCCTACTTTCCACATTCTCTTAGAATTACCTGGTTGTCAAAACACTCATTTCAGGAACTTTTTCCCATAACACATTTTATTTGGTCAGAGGAATCATCTTGAGTTTTATTATTGATTTTATAGCAGGGTGGACTGAACTTTAGGTTACTTAAAGCCATTTTTCTTCCTTAGCTAAATGTTTTCAGTCTGAAACCTGGGTGACTAGAAATAGCTAAGTGGAGAGAGGTGGTAACGCTTTTAACAATTACCTTCATAAAAATGTTGCAGATGTAGTTAGAGGTGTTTTTGTGCTTATTTGATTAGAATAATTCTGACATTTGTTCTCAACTAGGATTGAGAACTGGGAAGAAGGAGGGACTCTGGAGAGGGACTTCAAAGGCAGGAATCAGATATTAAGTTTAGGGGAAAACCCAGGACACCAGTTTGGAGGAAGGCATACTTGATTCAGAATTAAAATCATCCAGATTCAGAACTGAGAGCTAAAACACTTACCTCTGAGTTGGAGAGTTCTGGGTTGTTTGAAGTGATATTGCAGCAGATGGATGAACCATCTCTCAGAAACTCATTTGAGAGTATTCAGTGGACTTAGACCTGACTAGAATGGTCTTGAAAGTCTCTTCCAAATGTAAAGTTTCCATGTTCTTTGTTCCTCATTGCTGGTAACAACAGGACAGCTTTGAGTGGGGAGAATAGCTTTAGTCTTTTTATGAGCTCCTTCAGGTGAATTCCATTCTGTGAAATGAATAATTACAATGTTCTTTCTGAAAAGTGCTTTTCAAACAGTGGCTTTAGCACACAGCCCCCAATATCAGGCCTTCTCTATCAACAAGTTTCCTATCTTGAACCTCATTTATGTAGAGAAATTTGGGAGCTATCACTTATCATCCTACAAACAGAGGAAAGGGGGATAGAATGTGTGCTTGTAGGGGAAACAAAACAAAACAAAATAAAACAGTGACATGTTGGAAAATGTGAGACCAGGAAAGTTTTGGAAAGTTCTCAGGTAAAAATTAAATTTTTTGTTTCTGATGGAAAACTATCATATTAACATATAGGTATTATTGATATTTAGGCATTTATGCTTCAGCATAAATAGTAAAACTAAGAGGGAATGCTCAGAATGGATCATTCCTGGCAGAGTTTGGTGCCCTTTACTATGGAGGTCTTCAAACATGCATGTCCAGCTTGAAATAAGGGACTACTCATTATTATGGACTTTTTGCTTCCTTAGCTTTATATTTAAGGAAGACAAATGATCATCGAGGAGGGGAGTCCTTGATGTTCATGGAACAGTGAAACATGTTTAGCTCCATCTTTTATCATAACGGAAGAGCATAGAAGCCTCCTACAACTTCCTGTTACTATATCAGCAAGGGAATTGGTAACTAAACAGAATTCATTTGAGAATTTAAAAAGATTTCTTAGATTTTTAATGTTAGTATCTATGGTAGGCAGAATAATGGCCCACTAGAGATGCCCATGTCTTCATCCCTGGAGCCTCACAGTATGTTATGTTACTTAGCAAAGTGGAATTAAGGTTGTACATGGAACTTAGATTGCTAGTCATCTGAACTCGAGATAGAGAGATAGCCCTGGATTTTCTGGATGAGCCTGACATAATCATCAGGGTCCTATGAGGCAGAAGAAGATGAGTGTCAGAGTGATACAGCTTGAGAAAAACTAGACTGCTGATGCTGGCTTTGAAGATGGAAGAGTCTATGAGCAAAGGGACACAAGCAGCCTCGAAGTTGCAAAGGGCAAGGTACACAGATTCTTCTCTGGAGCATCTAGAATGAGCACAGCCCCTGTCAACACCTTAATTTTAGTCTAGTGACACCAATTGCAGATTTCTGATCTCCAAAATTGTGAAATAATAAATTTGTGTTGTTTAAGCCGCCAAGTTTGTAGTAATGTGTTATAGCAGTTACAGGACATGAGTAAGTTATCTGTATTATTAAAATCCGTTACTTGTTCCTTCACAGTATATACTTTGCATGGAAAAATCTTAAAAGTTGAAGAAGACATGACATTACCTTTGGAAGTGGCAGGGTTGTAGAGAGCTGGAATGGCTCTCCCCTATTCCACATTCAATCCTGAGTGAAAAAGAGGAGGTAGCACCTCCTGAGTAGTATATAGCAGGTTAGCTACTAAAGATAAAACAGTCTCTGAGGATATAGTTGAAGAGGAGAAAGGGAGGACACAGGGGCTGGCCTGTGCTTGGAAAACTACTCTAAGACTTTAGTATAGAAACATAAGATGTTTGAGGAAAACTTGTCAGTAAAATGATGTGAAAGAACTACAGAAAATAATATGTATTTTTGCTGAGAAATTCAACTCAGTAAAGATAAACAATCTATTACTTTTCTTATGGAAATATCAAATTTGTGGGGATTTTTTTTGCTAGTTATAAAATATTTATACAGTTTGAAAGAAGGAACATAAAAGCTAATTCTTCAATTTCTATCATAATACATTTATTTTAAAGTCGAGGTTTTTGTTGTTCATTTGTTGTTGGTTTCAACAGAAGATCAAAGTAGAAGTTCTAATATAATGGCAAATAGATATTACATTATATTACATTACAATTTCTGAATATTATATTTCAGAGATGGAGATAATAGTTCATGAAGTTGCTTTTTTGGGATTAGAATTATGTAATTAAAACAATGTGACAAGGATGAAAATATGAATATTCACCATCACATTTCTGTCCCACTCTCTATGGAAGACTTTGGCATGTTTGGCATTGCGTGCTCCCTAATATCCCTCCTACTCCAGTGTTTTATTTATTTCACAGGTCAGAGTAATTATTAGGGAAGAACAGAAGAAAACGTAGGCAATTTGTGCTATAAAGGCTTATGATATGCTTAAGAGAAGGAGAGGAGAATGGAGGCAACAGAAAAGGGAAATTAAGGGGAAAGAGCAGAGCCCAATCCCATGTCATGGAGCTTTTCATTGGGAAAGTTGTGAGTAAATTGTGGTGAAAACTTTCAAGGGTATCTGGATGAGAGAGTTAGCGAATGGAAGGAGGAAATGGCATTTGTATATTTTGAAATGGGTCTCCTCAGATGTTCTCTGAGAAGTGAGGATAAATGATTCCTTTGTTATTACTAGACTTTATTTATGTGTATGCTAATGTGCTAAAATGGTGATACTAGACCCCATGAAGATCTGCTGTTTAATTGGGTTACAACTATATTTATCACTATGTTATGATTTGGTAGAAAAGATTGCTATTCATAGTGATTAAATTCAAACCTTTATTTATGCTGTACTTGTACCTTTGCAACTGAACATAGCTGGGAAAAAAACCACAATTGTGTTGCTGAATGTTCTCACTTAAAATTCCATACCACAGAATTCCCATAGGCATTCAGTAGTACCTAGAGATTTTATCGCATCTCCTCAGTAAATTTGTTTTCTCATACTCAAGACAATGGTTTTATGTCTTCTTTTCTTTAACCTTCAGCCAACTCAATTCTCTTTTCACTAAGGAAGGAATCAGAAGAGAATTGCCTCATCTTCAGTCAACTCACATCTAAGTTAGGCTTGCTGCCTTTCCCAATAATGTAGTAGTCTCTTTGTCTAGGGCCAGTCCCAGCCATGTGCATCAAAATCTGCCTTCTCTTGACTTCTCAAGGACATCACTTTATTAAATATTCTTCTTATTTTGCATTATTAACTTTTTATTTCTTGAGCATTCTCTTATACAAATATTCTATATTATCTCCCATCTCAAAGCAAAAACATCTCTCCAGCTATCATTTCTCTTTGTGTAGCAAACCTCCTTATAAAGGTTGTTAATACTTGCTAGCTATACTCCCTCACTACCCATTAATGCTTTTACCCATTTCAATCAGATATTTTTTCACATTGCTCATTTAAAATTGCCCTTGCTAAGGCCATCTTCCAAAATCCTGCTGTCAGTTCTCTGTCCTCATGTCATCTGACACAGTTAATATTTCTGCCTCTTGACATCCCTCTTTAACTTGGTTTTCAGGGCATCATCTCTATAGACACTCTTCTGAGCACTGGAGGTATGAATACTCGATATAAATTCTTGCTCTCATGCAGTTTATGTGGGATGAGACAGCTTATAAACAAGTAGAAACAAGAAACACATGCTGATAAGTGCCGTGATGAAAATAGAGTATGGAGATGGAAAAGAAGTGCTGAGGAGTTTCAGTTTTGAATAGGAGTATCGGGGCAAGGTCTCACTAAGAAGTTGGCATTTGGACAAAGATCTAAAGGAGAAAAAGGAGCAATCATGAGGCACGTGCTCTGGGTGGAAGTGACAATTGCAGAACTCTTTCTCCCAAATTTGGATTTTATCCATTTCACATTAATAAACCTGCTTTCCTGAAGTTCACTAATGACTTTTTAACTGTTAATGGCATTTCAAAGTTCTTTTCTCTGTTCGTTTCTCCTTGGCATCTCTGCTTTATTTGACTCTATTAACCTTTCTTTGACCACTTTTTTTTTTAACTGTTCAGTTGAGATAATCTGGTTTTCCTTTTGCTTTTGATTTTTATCTTTTATTTTATTGAAATACAGTTGACCCTTGAACTACACAGGATTGAACTGCATGGATCCACTTGTACATGAATTTTTTTCCAATAAATACCTATATTGTTTTTGATCCATGATTGAGAGTCCACAGATGCAGAGGGCCAATTGTATGCATTGATCTATACTATTTTATATAGGGGACTTGAACACCTGTGGATTTTGGTATCCATGGGGATCCTGGAACTAATTCCCTACAGGCACCAAGGGATAACTGGAATAGTTAAGCTTTGGGGAGTCAAAAGTTATACATGTATTTTTTACTGCTCCGGGAGTTGGCACCTCTAACCCCTGCATTGTTCAAGGGTCAACTGTATATCTTTTGTAAAAAAATTATTGTGGTAAAAAACTTAACATAAAATTTACTCCATTAAAGTTTTTTAAGTATAAATGCAGTTTTGTTAACTGTAGGCACGAGATTGTACAGATCTCTAGAACTCATTCACCCTGCATAGTTGAATGAGTCATTTTTTATTATAGTCATTTTTAATCATAGTCATTTTAATGTTTTTTTCTCTACTTGTTAAACTTTTTCTCTATAAATTTATTACTTTTCTATATTCTTACTCAGAGTTTTTGTTATGGTATATCATATGTGGTTAGTGCTCAATACGTGATTTTGCAATATATTTATTAGAGATATTTATTACTTCTTTAGATTCAACTCTCACTTTCTATGTATACTTCTTTCTTCTGATGACCTAACGTTTTTCCTGAGTAAATGCTCTAATTTTCTAAGACAATATTGGGCCTTTTTTACTTGATTAATCAGCTTTTGTCTCATTATCCTCCTAGTGCTTAAAACTGAGCACATACCTTCTCTCAAATTTTCCCTCCTAGCTACCTTTTATCTCATAATGGTAAAAGGAATGTTGCTATTTAGAACAGACCTCAGAGCTGACTTTAGCTTTTTTCTCTCCCCACAAATAAATTTTATATTAATTCTCCCTAAATTACATTTTTGAGTCAGTTCCTTTGTTTTCATTTGTAGTGTTATATTTTAGCTCAGGTCTTATATATATTTTTTTGTCTTGACTGCTGTAGGGGTATGACCTGTGAGCTGTTTTTTTTTTAAAAAAATTATGTTTATTGGGGTAACATTGGTTAATCCAATTATATAATTTTCAGGTGTACATTATCATTTGACATCTATATATTCTATTGTGTGTTTACCACCCAAAGTCCAGCTTTCTTGGAGCTGTTTATTATTATTATTATTATTTATCTTTTGTTTGTTTTCTTACCTCCTATTCAGCTGATGAAAAAAGTCTATTCACATATTTTAAGCACTATTCCCATGTTGTCTTTGCTGTTCCTCTAATTCCACCTAGATTGGTTGGTTTAGTGTCTTCTGTCTGAACATACTATTAAGACCTTCCCTATATGGAAAGACTTTTTTTCTCCTTTGTAAGTCCTGTATGTGTTCTAAGACACAGTTCAAAAGAAATCACTTGTTGTAAATGATTTTCTTTCTCCCCCATCCTATCTATATATCTTTCTATGTATCTATCCATCCATCTATCTATCCATCTACCTACCTATCTACCTATCTACTCCTCCTTCTCTGTTAAACTCTATTCCTTATCATCTCAAACTCATTTAGCCTTGCCTTTTATTTAGCTTCCATTCCCTTTATACATGTCCTGTATCTTTGGCTAAATTTTAAGAGTCCTGGAGAAGTAAATGATGCTTATATTTTATTGTGAGCTTTATAGTGCTCAGCATGATACCTTGCAGGTGGGAAGTATCAAAAAAACATTTCTTGGTTAGCTGTTTTAAATAAATTATTGCAATGGAATTACATTCTAAACCAGTATTTCATCTTATTGGGTATCTATACAGGGATGTCACACAAAGGTGTTAATTTTGTCCAAGCTCTTCCTACCATCTTCCCTGCCTTGCTCATGCTAACTTGCTCTCCTTACTCTATTGCCTCTCTCTGTTAAATGATGCATTTATCCTACTAGTCACTTGAATACAACCTTGAAGACATCTTTGTTTCTTCTGTTTCTCTTTGTTATTGTAACCATCATTCACCAAAATTTATTAATTCTACCACTACTGTGATAACCTAAGTTCCATTCTTCTCCCTCCTCTGCCATTGTTCAAGACCTTAGGTCTTTCTTTCTGCATCTTGCAATAACCTATTCTTCTACTTTTGATATTTCTTCTCTCAGTCATTTTCTTTATCCATGTATTTCAAAATAGTTATATATATATATATATATATATATATATTTATTTATTTATTTATTTATTTAGTATATATTTGTAGAAAAAACATATATAAATGCAGATCTAAAGAATAATCATTAAGTCAACCATGATACAACAACTTAGGAGATAAATAGAATATTGCCTATACCCCCAAGTGCCTTATCCTTGTCACAATCTACTCCTTCTCAGCCAGAAGAAAGTAGTTTCCCTTATGTTTATAATGTTTCCATTTTCTTGTTTTTAGAGTTACCACTGATGGATGCTTTCTTAAAAAAAATCTTAGTTTTAAACTTTATATAAACTTTATGGAAACAAAATTATACTGTATATGGATCTTTTGTGATTGACTTCTTTATACTCCTCTTGTTTTTCTAAGATTCATCCACATAGTGTCATGTGGCTATATGTTTTTGGTGTATAGCATTCTGTTAAATGAATATTCTACAATTTATTTTTTCATTTTATTGTTAATGAACATTTAGATTGTTTCCATTTTTACTCTTGCAAATAATACTGTTCTGAACATTTACTATTAATGACAAATTCTTTTCAAAGGTTGTGGAACAAATTTACACTTGTTTTGGCATTATATGGATATCTATATTATTCTATATCCTAATGATATGTGGTATTATCAAACTTTAAATTTTTTTTGTTTATCTGTGTGTAGGTGTGTGTGTGTGTGTGTGTGTGTGTGTGTGTGTGTGAGAGAGAGAGAGAGAGAGAAAGAGAGAGAGAGAGAGAGAGAGAATGTTTTCAAAGATATCTCTTGTAGTTTTAACATGCACTTTTGTAATTGCTGGTGAAATTGAGGATCTTTTCATGTTTATTAGCCATTTGAATTTCATTTTGTTAAATACTTGTTGAAACCTTCTTGCATATTTATCTACTTTGTTTACTCTTTATTTCTTATTGATTTGTAGGGATTCCTTATTTGTTCCTGGGATGAGCCCTCAGTTGATTATATATAATCATATTATTTTTTGTTTATGTCTGTACGTTCATTTCTTTGTAGTGCCTTTTAAATAGAGAAGTTTTTAATGTAGAGAAACTTATCAATAATTTATAGTTAGTACATTTAGAATCTTCTATAAGAAGTTTTTTCCTACTCTGCATTTATGCAGAGATTTTCCCAAATTATTTTCTGGAAGCTTATAATATTTAAGTCTTCATTCCACTTTCAATTGAGTTTTTTAATGCTTTTAAGTAGCAGGAAATAGCCTTTTAACTCTCTTGCATTTATCCTCTTATTTTTGTCTCCTCCCATCTATCTCACACTTTACAGCCACACTCACATCTCTAAAACAACAACTTGAATAATTTGTATATGAAACATATGCAGCATGTTATGCAGCACGCAGTGTGGACTAACTAACTGGATAAAGAAAACTAATAATGTTCAATTGCCCAGAGAAAACAGCCCAACAATTTTTACATTAAAATTTAGGATACATTCTTCTTTGAAAGCTCTCTTTTTCCTTCTCTCTCTGATTTTTGTCTTTCTGAACTCATTAGTGTCTTTTAAAGTCTAGTTTCCTTTGGTGAGAAGTGTTGGCACTACTCTGATACCACTTCATCTGGCTCTTGGCCCTGGTGAGGGGCTACCTCTATTGCCAGACCTACCTCTTTGTAATAACACAAAACGGACCTTATTTTAAAGTTAGCTGTACCAATTTCTCTCTGTAGTAGGTTGTCAACTGTTTTGGAGCAAATACTAAATTTTAATAATTTTTGAATTTCAGAGCACATCATCCATTATGCCTTACATGTTGTGGAACATGAAAAATATTTTTTGAATAACTTTGTTCATTAATTCATCCTATTTATTTTTATTTCTTAACATGAGTTTATGATAATTATTTAATTATAAGATTTTTGCAAAAATATTTTATGAAAATAGTGAAAGAAAGGGATAAATGGAGACTTCTAGCCCTTATTTGTTGCCCCATTCCCAGAACACATTGGATGGGATATAAAGAAGTTTTATTTATAGAAACCAAATAATTTCAGAAGAAAGACCTAGAAATAGCAATATTTTGGGGAACTAGACTTTCCTAAATAAAGGCCACCACATAATCACTGTGAGTAAAGCCCACCAGTTGACAAGCTACCAGTCAACTTTGCAATGTTTCATGTGTAATATAAAGATCTCCACCATACATTTGAGGGAAGCCTCCAACATCAAAGTCATAAACTGAAACAATGAAACAACTACACATCTCAAAGGGAACTTCAGGAAGGAGAGGCAATGAAGGAAAATATAAAATATTTAAAAAATTAAAATCAAGAGAAATAGGAGAAAATATTGAATTCATGACTTAAGATCAGGATACTTAAAAATTCAGAATATCAAAGTGCTTTAGAAAATTACACATAAAATAGGGGAATGAAAGAAAAATAAAATATTAGAAGATAAAGTTGAGGAATGTCCAGAACCAAATAAAACAAAACAAGAAAAGGGAAAGAGAATGTGATAAAGAATAAAAATAAAGGAGATTATAAAAACATTTAAAAATCAACTTCAGAGGTCCAACATTTGATAAGTAATAATTTCAGAAAGATATAACTGAAAAAGGTGATAAAATAATGAAATAAATAACATAAATTTCCCAGAATTTAAATTTATCAGTTACTAGATTGAAAGATCCTACCAAAGTTTCAGCTCAGTGAAGTAAAACAAATCTATTCCAAAGTACAAATAATGAAATTCAGAGTATCAGAAATAAGGAGAATGTTCTAAAATTTTTCAAAGAGAAAAAGAGAGAGATAAAAACAAACAAACAAACAAACAAAAAACAGCTTATATACCAAGAATTGGGAATACAATTACATTGGATTTCTGGCTAGGAAGATTGGAAACTATACAGTAATATATTGAAGCTTTTAAAATTCTAACCAGACTATTAATTAAGCTTAAAAATAAAATAAAGAGATTTTAGACTATCGTATTTCAAAAATTAACTTTTTTCAAGAAGCTGCTTACTGATGTGTTCAAACAAAACAATGGAGTAAACCAAGAAAGCAGAAGCTACAGGAAAATATTCTTTGACTAAATAAAGATAAAAACATGCAAGCCAGACACAGGCGATCTGAAAACAAAAAGGAGTGAGACAAAGGAAATTTCCAAGAAGTCTGTTTTGCGAAGTTACAGGACTATGGCCTGCAGACCTAAAAAGCAACTGGTCTAGTCTGTACTAAAGAACTTGGAATAGGAAGTGTTCAGAAGTAGTGAGAGCTATTCCTTACGTTCCTTAGAAGTCAGTATATCAATGTTCAACACTGATGAATTCACATATAGAAATATAAGTATACTATTTAGAAATCTGATAGTAATCATCAGCAGAGATAAAAATATTTTCTCTGGAGAACAGGCAGGAAGGAGAGAAACAAGGTTTTTTTTTGTATTTTATTATATCTTTTAGTGTTATATGATATTTTAAAAAATATATATGTATTTACCTGATGAAAACATTATTTAAAAAATAAAATAATAAATATTAGGCCTAATACCATAATTTTAAATAACCATGTAACTATTTGTTACACAGTCTTCCAAAACATTTAATCTATCTCCTATTGAAATGTATTTAGGATGTTGAAAACTATTGTTATTGCAAATCATAAAGAGTGATCCATGGTTCATTTATAAAACTTTGGACATACTTATAGACATTAAATCAACTTGGGTGTGAGGCAAGTTACTGTTAGGAAGACAGTACTAAAGGATTAAAATTGTGGTCTTAAGTGTTGCCGTCTCATAAGAATCAACTGTAGGGGTTTTCTACCTCAGTGCTTGGTCTATACAGCAGACCAACTGAATCCAAACTTTTTTTAGGAGTGGGACAGCTACATAAACATGGCTTTATTTTGAAAACTCTTTCAGTGATCTAATGAATACCCATAAATGAGAATCACTAGATTCAAGGAGATTATTCTCCTGAACAAACACACAAATACAGCCCATGATTTTAAAACACTTAATATGTCTATAGTATAAATCAAATCAGTTATAATTATATAATTTCTTACACCAATCACTCTCTTCATAACTTCTCTCACTTTCAGTCTTGCCTTACCTGTCACACTCCTACTCTCACTACCATGTGTCAAGGTAAGGAATCTTAGGAAGCACAAAGGTTATAACTGGGGGATTTTGTTTGTTTGTTTGTTTGTTTGTTTTACCTTATATTGTAACCAGCCTTATTCTTCTAGAGGAGTAGAGGATATCCTGTCTGTACAAGGCATTCTGAATTATATGCTTCCTTAACTGACCCTGCTCTCCTTTCAAATATGTAATTAATATCTTGTCCATTTTTATATTCCTTACATTTGACATTCTTTCATATTCCCTAAAGGCTAATGCTTGTAAATGTGGAAGACTTTGTTCCTACTTTTACATTCTATTGTGGCAAATAGATTGCTTTGAAAGACTAAATATCTTTGTTTTTCTTTATTCTATACGTTTTTCTTATAATGGAGTTTTTTTGAAAAAATGATATTTCCCATTACAGAACAAGCAAAATTCATTTCCAAAAATTATTTGTGAAAATGAATTTCCAAATCTTCAACAGTATTCATTTTATTATTATACCAGTAGAAAAGTGTTTTCCGTTTACCTTTTTTTTTTTTTTTAAATCAAAACCAAACTTGACAAATACATTGTATTGCTATGCCATCTGTGGCAAGCTGTTGTAATTACCCATCTGTTTTAAATTGCTGGTTTGTTAGTACATTCTTGCATTTCGTGTTTTGCATAATTAAGTTAATTAAAGTAGCACCCTTGAGTTTTAATATTTAGGATAATATTTTTGAACTCTGGCATTCTGGAGAATATAAGTTAGTATGTGTAGTTTTGATGAAGGCAGATATTTTATTCTTAATGACTTGTATGGGTTATGGAAACAGTATTTTAAAATTAAAGTATAATGAGGTAATGCTTTGTATAGCCACTAAACGGAAGTGATTAAGTAATAATTCAGGTTATGCTCTTTTTTTTTCATTATGGTTTCTATAAGAATTTAATGAGTATTCATCAGAACTTATATATCTTCATCCCTTTATTAATAATTATTTGTTTCTTGCGTTATCTGTTGTTATGTCTATAGAATTTTAGTATTTTTATGATTCAAAATACTTTTATATGGTTTGCTTCAAAGTGTGCTATTTTGCTTTTATTAAAAGTTTTATTCATTACAGTTTGTATTGAGATATATGTAAAGAGATGAACATAACTTTCTTAGGTAAAATTTTCTCATTTAGGAACTCAAGATACTGAAGTTCCTTTTGAGTGGGAATTTTATAATAGATAAAGGTAGTAAAATATATGGTAAAAAAATATATATATACATATATATATGTATATATATATATGTTTGAGTGGTGAACACACAATACAATATACAGACGGTATATTATAAAATTGTACTCTTGAAGTCTATATAATTTTATTAATCAGTGTTAACCCAATAAAGTTAATAAAATTGAAAAAAAGTTTTAAAGAATTAATATAGACCAATCTCTTTCTGTGATGCTTTGTACAAGAGGTCATGTAGAATATCATAGTTTTAGATTTTAGTTTTTATGATTTCTTAGAAGTTCATTATATGTTTTTTCTCTAGCTATGTTTTGCAAATAGGCACCATCAGTCACCTAGCTACAATGGGTATTATGTTGCATTTGATGGACAGTAATAATGGAAATAATAGTGTAACCATTATTTATCACATGCCAGAAACTAGTCTGAAGGATTAACCTGCATCATTTCTTTTAACCTCACCAAAACAAATAATAGTAATAATAATAATAATAAAACAATCTCTTAAATAGATATTACTATTATATATAATTCATATCAGTGGACAGAGGCTTAGAGGTTATGTATTTTTTACCAAATTCACACAGTCTTATGGCAAATATGAGTTTGAACCAGATTGTGTGTCTTCCTTTGTCTTATATAGTAAATAATTGTTATTTTATAATATATAGCATATCAATCAGGCTCCACTGAAGAAACAGGAAATGCTGTAGGCATTTAAACCAGAATGAATTTAATTTAGGTATTGGTCAAAGAAATAACCCAGAAACTGGTAATTGTGGAAAGTGGCTATTACACCTAAGGCTAAGATAGCAAAGGGAAGAGGTGGTGCTATGAGAATCAAAGAACTCAAGGAGTGACCACTACGAGGCCAGGACTGGTAACTCTGAGAGTCACCATTCAGCAGGTTAGGACTTTTGAGAGAGTCCTGCAAGGCTAATCTTAATTCTTCAGGTGTACCTTGGGGCTGCTATTCGGATGTCGAAGGGAGAGGAAGTAGGAGGTGTTCATCACTGCTGGAAGGGTAGTGATAGAACTGAAAACAGAGAGAGCCTTAGCTGTCTTTTTCTCTTTTTTTCTGTCTTTCTCATCTTCTATCAGTGCCTCTTTGTGACAGAAGGTAAGCAGAAGGCAGCTGTCATGGGAATCTGATAAATTTATGTAGTTTTCAGACTTCCAGCCCCAGGAAAACAAAACAATACAGATGATGTGGGCTTGGGCCAAGAAATAATTGGTAAATAAGTGGAACTGATACCCTGAGTTTTGTTTTTATTTTTAAATAAAAATTGTACTATTTATAATTATTTAATGTCACCACATATTTGACTACCCTGAGTCTGTCTTTCCAGGCTGTCCCTGAGTAGACAATTTATCAGTTTATTTAGTCTCAGAGATAAAAATGTTAATGACTGAGCAGTTGATCAGATTGTTATACTGTTACATGAAGTATATGATTTGTTAGGCTGATCAAAATGACTGAATTTACACATGCTTGATAACAGCAAAATGGCATGGACAGTGATCAGTTGCATAAGAGTTGGCTACTATTGCTAAACACCTGAATCGATTGGGAAATGATCAATTGGATCTGTCATACCATTCAGATCAAAAGTATAATGAGCTAGACAGATGGAGTAAATAACTCAGTAAAGAATATTTTGTTTTATATAGTTTATCTACATCATGTAGATTAATTTGTCTGCATTTCTCAATATTATTATTTGTTATTTATTTGAATGTGTGCATGTAGGTATACCAAAATAGAAAATAATGTTACATAGAAATATAAGTGCATAACCTAAAAAGGTATAATTAGCATTAATCTACCTTTTAAAAATATTTTGAGAGTAACAAAATAATTTTAAATATCTTCAGATTTTTTAAATGTTTCCCAAATTTTTCTAAGCTGGGCAATTATTTCAGTTAATATATGCCCCTCTTCATAGTTGGTTTTATGAAAAATGGTTGTATACTCATAAATTTGCTATAACAATGGGAAAATGAATAAGTCAATTTTGTTTTTATTAGACATGAAGGAAATGTGCTAAAAAATTTTATTAAAATTATCTTTCTATTGAAAATACAGATACAATTTAGATTTTAAAGTATCTTAATTAGAAAAAGTTTGGTATATATTTGACCTCTTTTTAGATGAAATCCATAGACTCATTCTGCATATAATTTTTATATTGATCAATTTTTTTCTTATAATCCCCAAATGAGACTATATGTATGAATAAATTAATACTGAACTGAAAAATAAACTTGGAATAATTCATTTTCTATCCCTATTATAGTGAAAAAAGTCATTTACATAAATCCAAATTTAATTTTTAAATAACTTTTTTTGTGGCTCATCTTATAGAATGACCTCTAGAGACTTGATCTAGGGAGTTGGCAAAATTTCTTTCTGTGTGAGGATTGCCAGGTGGTTTGTGGTGTTTGGAGACAGCAGTGTACCCCAGCTCTAAACAAAAATGAAAGGTCTACAAATGTGTTGGTCTACAAACAAGATAAAATATGTCTTTACCAGTGCTACAATTATATAGGACAAAAAAGATTTTCTCTTGGTGACCTTCACTTTGAAATGATGGCAAGTGTTGGAGCTGAGGATTCCAGTTTTACCCACCCAGCACAGGATATGAGAAGATGGAAAAGAGTAAAGTATCGAACAGAAAGGAGCAGGGCTGTATGTTGATGTGGACCCTGCAGTGTGCGCATATATAGTTGTGAGAATCAACCTTAGTATGCTTTTTGATCACTTAGATAATCTACATGAATGGCTTTTTATTTTTGCTTTATTATTCACTCTACTTTTTAGTTAATTCTGTTCTATTCATTTTTCTTCTAAGGGTAACTGTGTCCTTTCTCTGGGGAGTTCTTTGGCATTAAGTCTCCTCACTCACCCTGCAGTATGGCTTGCAGAGGCCTGGGTTCTATTTTATTGTCACCAAAGCCATATCTTTATGTTGAATTCAGTTTTGTAAATCTTGAACAAGTGCCTTCTATTTGTTCACTCAACATATTTTCTCTTCATTATCAACTTACCTGAAAAATCCTGTCTGATTCCTCCAGTCTGAGTAGGGGCCTTCTTTGTTCACTCGAGTTCATAGGCCGCTGAAATTATAGCACTTCTTGCATCATCTTGAAATCATTGATTTAACTCATTCTCCTTCTTACTGGCCAGTGAGCTTCATGACAATGAGGACTTTGTCTTATTCATTGGTTGTCCAACCTATCACAATGTCTGGCTCTGACAGAGCTCTTGAGAGCCACTATGCGTGAGGTCTTGGCTGAGGTTTTGGGAATACTAAGATGAATGTGACTCCATTTTGTTCTCAAGGAACTCACAACCTAGTTAGGTAGATAGACACACAAACTGCTAACTGTAACATAGTATGGTCTGTTTGTTTAAAAGCTATGGTGGAGAAATGAGAAATGTGCCGTTAGAGTAAAAAATACTATGATATACATATTTGGTGAATATAATGTGTTAAGTTCCTTTTTTCATCAACCTACAGTCTGCTACCATTAGCTTTATGAGTGTGATAAGTATGTAGCATAGCCAATAAATCAATGAAGATTATTTGGGCACTGACTCTGCTAGCTGAAGTGTTTTGCAAGATGCAAAGCATAAGCCTAGTTTCTGCCTTTAAGATAGTAACCCTCAGGTGGGAAAATATGACACAAAGGGCTAGAAAGTAAGATTTTTCTTTAAAGAGGAAGCATTCCATAAGCATCAACAAGAAAGTCTGCGATGAATTAACACGTAGACAATAAGTCCCGTAAGGTTCATGTTCTTCCATTTCCATAGGTATTATCTGCCCATCTCATCTTACAAAATAGTCTAGCTATAAAGGATGTGAAATGAACTTGTCTGTGGAATAGGCTTATAAATGTAAAGGTAATTGAAATACTCTCTTGGGTTTCTTAAGGAAACATCAAACAACACTAGGGTTGCCATAAATTTTTAGAGTTAGATTAGTGTACATTATTTGAGAGCATGAACCACAGGGTAGATAACTATTCCTGCCAATAGAAGCTGCTATGCCTTTGTAAAGCATCATTCCAGAAAGTTTATTTCTGTCACTTTATCAGCTCCCACCAGTCAGAAACTGTGACACTAAGGACAGCTTATAATTTTGGAAACAGGACCTATGCCATTTTGATACACTAAAGATTTGTCTAGTGGGTTTTGGGAATAACTTGGTGACATTGCAGAGTACAGAAATGTTGGTAGCAGCAAAAATGTTGAGTATGAGTTATTTAGTTCCCTTAAATTTAGCTCCTACTTTGTGACAGCACATTGATGTTAGCTCCCTACCTGTCAGAAATACAGAAAGGTAGCAACATTTCAATATGTGTCATACTTAGGTCTATCACATCTAGCATTCAGAATATATGCTATAGCAAATAAAAGAGAGCCTTCTTTCGATTCGGTAAAATTGTTTAGCCAGGTCAATGACTGTGACTGCTACAGAATTGAAGACTGGTGTGTCCTTTTTGGAAAAGTATGCCAAATTTATAGCAATTCCATAATGGGAAACCACCAGGGCTATTAATTTTTTTTAGTGCCTTGATGAAAGGAATACTTTTAAAAATGTAAAAGGTAATGTGAAAAATGAATCAAAAGTTAGTTATAAATGAAATAGAAACAACACAGACAAGACGTCAGGCATGAGGGGATGGGTTAAAGGTGAGAAATAATGACCACATTTTTACTTTATGAAGATTGGGATGAGGCAGCCATGGAGAGTCATAACATCAAGTTGGGAAGGGGGTTGCTGAGAAAGGCATGGAAACCTGTCATTCCTACCAGCCTTTCCACTGCACAACACAGACTTCTGACTTAAGCTTAAGACTATTGTCATCATAGCTTGGTTTGGATTATTCTATCAACATTTCACATAACCTAGTACTTGTGTCCTTTTATATTGGATTCAGAGTAGAATACATATCAAAGGTTTTCCATGTAGTCACTTTCTGTTTGCCAAAGAGCATAAAGAAGAAATGACACATTAGTTTTGAAGTGGAAATGACCTCTTCTGGGCACCTCTGGTAATACTGTCAAATGGAGACTTCCCCAGATCCTAAGGTTAAGTTGAGAGAAGAGAAAAATTCATTTTTACATGGATTAGAAATGTTGTCCCCTTGAAACTGAAAGAGAAACTCACTGATTAAATACAAAGACTTCATTTAAGAAAAACCTTATTGAGATATAATTATGTTCCATAACATTCACCAATATTAAGTATACAATTTAATACTTTTTGGTAAATTTACTGAGTTGTTCAACCATTACAAAAATGCAGTTTTAGAACATGTTTACCACCCAGTAAGATTGTTGGTGAGATCATTGGAATCCTTTTGTAGTTAATCCCCTTTGCCACTTCCAGTCCTAGATAGCCACTAATGGCACCAGAGACCAGTGCTCCTATGAGACTGTAATGCCTGATGATGAGAGGTGGAGCTGAGGCTGTGATGCTAGCACTGGGGAGCCACTGTAAATACAGATGAAGCTTTGCTCTCTGGCCTGCCACTCACCTGTGTGGCCCAGTTCCTAACAGGCCACAGACTGGTACCCCTTCATTAGATCTCTGCAGATCTTCCAAAAACTTTATTTTAAGGAAATCTAAAAAGAAGTTGTTAGGTTGGATTTTGGTGTTTTTGGTCTCACAGGTAGGTAGAAATGCTAAATATGACACTAGGTACTGCAGTGCTAATTTTGTAAAAGTCTTGATTTTTACCTATTTTATAAAAGAGTGCCCTTGGGAATGGGAGAAACAGTACCTCATCTGAATTTGCTTCCAAATATGCTAGAGATAGTTGAGAAACTTCTTTAAAAAGTAATTTGAGGTTTTTTTTTTTTTTTTTTTTTTTTTTTTTTTTTTTTTTTTTTTTTTTTTTTTTTTTTTTTTTTTTTTTTTTTTTTTTTTTTTTTTTTTTTTTTTTTGTGGCCTGACTGTGATCTCAGGTGATCTTACTTGGAAAGTTTGGTCTCCACGGGTGTGTAAGTAAACTGGTTCCACATCTGAGGAACTTTGAGGAAAGAATGTCCTTGAAGTGACTGCATGTGAGATAACTTTGTCCTTACCCTCTGTAAATATTGGTATTTTTCAAAGAAACTTGTCAACTTTGAGAAGGCTTTCATGGATTTCCAGCTTTGGGCATGTGAGTTTTTACTCACATGTCAGTAGTGGCCAATCTTCCCAAGATCACTTGAAGTCATGCTGTGGGCCATAGAAAGACTTAAACAAGCTCAAACTATTTTTTTTTCATTTATTTTTCCCCTCAGCTTTATTGAAGTAAGATAGACAATTAGTTGCTCATATTTACATTGTACAATTCAATGAGTTTATTATTTCAATTATAGTTTTAAATTATAGTTTCAGTTAAGTTTCAAATATAGCATATAATTATATATTAGTTTCAGTTGTACAGCATACTGATTAGAGATCTGTATAACTCAAGAAGTCACCCAACTAAATCGAATATCCATATTCTTCCTTACATATTTATTACATTGTTGACTGTTTTCTTTATGAAATACTTTATATCTCCATGACTATTTTGTAACTATCCATTTGTACTTAATCCCTTTGCCTTTTTTTAACCATCCCCCAAGCTCCCCTCCCATCTAGTAGCCCTCAAAATATTCTCTGTATCTATGAGTGTGTTTCTGTTGCTGTTGTTGTTTTGTTCTTTAGATTCCACATGTACATGAAATAATGTGTTATTTGCCTTTCTCTCTGACTAACTTTATTCAGTGCAATACCCTCTAGTTCCATCAAGGCAGTATATTATCTATCTTCCTCCTTTTAGTCTGTGTGTGTCTTTTAATCTGAAGTGGGTCTCTTATGGATAACATATGTAAGTGTCTTATTATTTTCTTAACCATCTAGCCTCTATCTTTTGGTTGGAACACTTAATTCTTTTCCATTTGAGGTACTTGTTGATAGGAATATAGTTATCACCATTCTTTATGCATGTTTTTGGTCATGATTTTTCTTTTTAAAGAGATCCCTCCAACATTTCCTGTAATGCTGGCTTGGTGCTGATAAATTCCTTTAGCTTATTTTTGTCTGGGGAGCTCTTTATCTGTCCTTTGACTCTAAATTATAGCATTGCTGGATAAGTATTCTTGGTTTTAGATCCTGGGTTTTTATCATGTTGAATATTTTGTGCCAAGCTCTTCTGTACTGCATAGTTTCTTTTGAGAAATTCGTTGTCAGTCTTATGGATGTTCCCTTGTAGGTAACTAGCTGCTTTTCTCTTGCTGCTTTTAAGATTCTCTCTTTGTCTTTAACCTTTGGCATTTTAATTATAATGTGTCTTGGTGTGGGTCTCTGGGTTCATCTTTTTTTGGACTCTCTGAGCTTCCTGAGATTGTATGTCTATTGTCTTCACTAGGTTAGAGAACTTTTTCATCATTATTTCTTCAAATAGCTTTTCAATTTCTTGTTCCGCTTCAGGTACTCCTATGACACAGACAATTTTACATTTAATTTTATCCCATAGGCTCCTTAAATTATTATTACAGTTTTGGCTTTTTTTCTTGTCATTCTGATAGAGTGTCCTTGGCTTTCCCATCCTCTATATTGGTGGTTCAATTCTCTTCTTCATCTACTCTTTTGATTCCCTCTAATATACTCTTCATCTCAGATAATGTGTTCTTCATTTCTAACTGGTTTTCATTTATAATTTCCATTTCTATTTTGTGTTTTTTATCTCTTTGTTAAAGTTCTCACTGAATTCATCTACACATTCCCTAAGTTCATTGAGCATCTTTATAACCAGTGTTTTAAACTCTGCATTTCTTAGATTGCTTGACTCCATTATTCCTTGTTCTCTGTTCTGTTCTCTCATATGGTTTCTACTTCTTTGTCTTTCCATTTTGGCTGTCTTTCTCTCTCTATTTCTATGTACTAAACAAAAACTCCTAAGTATCCCAGTCTTATTAGCATGGCTTTGTATAGTAGGTGACCAGTGGCACAGTTCTGAGAGGAGTTCAGTTGCAGATAAGTTCATTCCCAGCCTGTGCCTCTCTGGGGCCACTTGTTAAGACTCAGCAAGCAATCCACAGAAACTGTGCTTATAGTTGCCTCAAGAGGCCACACCAGAAAACGAGGCAAGCTACCATCAGTGTGGGTTTTGGGGTTGGCTCAATAAGGAGCACTGGACTCACCAAGGATACAACTGGTTGTGGCTTGGGTGGGGCTGTGAGTTGTGGGAGGTGGAATTTCAGTGAATTCTCTGGGTGGGGCAACCTCTGTTGTTCAGTTCCATGATGTCTTAGCTAAGGTGGGGCTGTATTTGAACACTAGGAGAGAGGAGGGCTTAACAGAGGAACAATGGATACCACCAGCACTTCTGCCCAGGAGAATGCCTGGCCTCCTGTCCTTGCTCTGAGAACTCAGTGTTCCCTGGTAAGTCCTTCATGTGTCCTGAGTAGTGTACCCAGTGCTGGTGCTCAGAGCGAGCCTATCCATCACCGCAAAAGTTCACTCATGGGCATGGCCCCTTTAAGAGATGTCTGCGGCTGTGGCAGCCTCTGTCCCACTCAGCTGTGAGTGACCGGGCTGCCTCACATCTTTGCTCCCTCCTACCTTCTACCATTGCAGGTTGATTTTTTATTTATCTCCCTATAGTGCTTCTGTTCATCTATATCCCAGGTGACTTTGCTTACTGTTAGATCTGTGTTTCCATCCTAACTCCGTGTGGTCGCAAGAGGCATAAACAAAGCCCTTAGCATTTATGCCATTTTTAGATGCCTCTCAAACTATTTTTTTAAAGATGTTTCTCAACTCTCTTGGCAGATTTGATAACAACGGTGCCATATTCTTTGTTTTTCACTGAAAATGTATTTTACTTCTGCTCATTTCAAATCAAGTCTGCCATTTAAAATCTCCAAGAAGGCTTCACTATTCTGATAATTGTCCCTTCTGTCATTCATCTTTTGAACAATAATTTTCTATTTTGAGCATTGTTCTAGGTGATAGGGACACTGGTGTGAATAAGAAAAACAATGTTCATATTTCTCCAAACTTTACATTTTACTATGGGGAGAGAAATAATAAACAAATAAATAAGGTAAATTCAGGGAGAGATCAATAATAGAAAGAAATCAAAGCAATCAAAGTTGGACTAGGAAAATGATGAGTGATGCAGGTTGGTGGGATTCATATAGATAGAGTGATTGGGAGAAATCCTCCATTAGGATATGGACATTTCAGCTGAGATTGTAGTTACACAGGGAGCCAGCTATGTGAAGATGTGATAGACAGGCATTCTAAGCAGACAGTGTAGCAGTTGCCAGAAGCTGATGGGCATGAGCTTGGGGTGTTTGAAAGACCAAAGAAAGGTTGGTGTAGATATAATTTAAGAAAGGAGAGAATCATCCAAGATGAAGTCAGAGAGTCTAGGACCCATGGAAAAGCATTTGGAATTTATTCCAAGTGCAATAGGAAGCTGTGGGGGAGAGGTTCTGGTATGATCGGATTTATAGTTAATCCATGTAATTGTAAGTGTTTTATATAATATGGAATCTAGGAGTCATGGGAGAAAGCTGGGAAATTGCCTTGGAGGATATAATGACAGTGGCTTATATTAGGGTCATAATGCCTCCTGGTAATTTCAAACATGTTGATTCTTAACATGATGCTTTTTATTGTCATTGTGCAACTGCCCTGTTAATGATGTATCTTCTGCTTTATTTCTTTTTTTGAAGAGTTCTCATAGAATTGGCTTACCTAAAGTAAGGATGACTTTAAATCATTGAGTTAGAAAGTTTCTTAGAGATAATATTGTACAATCACCTCATTTTAGAATTAAGGCAACTGAGATCAACAGGGAAATCAGTGACTTGTCTAAGTTTACACATCTAGTTAATGACAGCCAAGAGTAGAACTTAGGATTCCAGGCTTATTATCAATGGTTCCTACCACTAACATCCAATATGGTTTATATTCTCATCAAATGTACTCATTTTAGTATTCTATAATGTAAAGGTTCGATGGATTGGTCAATGGACAAAGAAGCCTGAGCTAATAGGACAGGCTGTTGGAGTAGATCATTCATTGTGTCAGCTCAAGGTGTTCAAGATGCCTTAGCAAGGGTGGCAGAGAGTCAGCAAATCGACAGGACTTTAAAAGGTCAGAGCGATGAAGACAGCAGATGGACAGAACTGTGAGGGGGAAATGCAAAGCAGGGAGCAGATGAACCTGAGATTGTCCGAGGGTATTACAGGACAGTCAGCAGATGGCTGCACCAGAATGTGGGGCGAGCAACACTGTCATTGACACTAATTACTCATGATGGAGGTGTTTTGCAAAACATGGGAGAAAATGGCCTTATTTCATAGGACATTTGCTGTAACAGTGGACAAGTTCTCAACAGCTTTCCATATTAAATACATTAAATTGAGGAACCAGGGAAATATTTGCAGTTTGCTCTTCCCTCTCTAATATGGTGTTTGAGATGAAAATACCAATTAGAATACACCATGGTACCTGCAAATGGCATTTCTTCTGAGCACTGAGCATTTAATTTTCACAAATTAAGATTCTTTGAATAGAAAAATATTCAGAAGCATAACAATGCATACCATGACAAATGAGGTGATTTTATAACACAAATCAGAAGGTAAATTAGGAGAATCAGATGTGGGAAAGAGAGGAGAACTATCACTTCATCTCTGTTGGAGCAGTTGTATACCAAAAAATTAAAATTTAAAAAGGAAGATGGTTATGTGTTAAATATAAAGAGTCTGAACAAATATGGGATTCAATAGAAAGACTGTACTTTTTACTTTATCAGAAAGTTCTAGGTATATAACTTAGCATTTTAACTTGAGATTTTTTTTGAGTAGTAACTATGGGCTAAGTGCAGTGCTGGGTTCTGATGATGCAAAAATAGAACTAGATAGGATCCCAGGTCTCAAATCATTCACCATTTAGTCAGAAAAAAACACATAAAAATGTTCCTAGCATAACTGCTATGACAGAGGTAAGTAAAAAATGTTTCAGTCACATGAATAATAAACTTCTCTGATAATGAGAGTAAGATATTGTGAACGTTAATTATAATCTTGAGAAAGATAGGTTGGTTAAATGATATATTTGCAAAAGAAATGTCTGTCTTTTGGTTACTTTTGTCTTTGGCAATCAGTAACATGCCTGAGTGTGCAATACTTTTGACTTCCATACTTGTATGACTGGCTCTAGAGCAGCAAAAATCTAAATGGAAGCTGGGTGAGTCCAAATACAGCTCTGAGTAGCTGGAAGAGCTGTGTAAATTGAGTGCATTATGTCAGTTTGTTTATAAGCACCTCCATTTTGTTTATTTATAAGGTGGCAAAAATTAAGAGTTCTACTTAGTTTTATTTGCATTCTGTCCTCATAGCCAATTCTTTCATCCCATTAATTTTTCTTCTGCCTCATTTCTTTCCTTCAAATTCTCTTATTTCCTCACCACTACCAAAAGGCCAAATTAAATTTGTCCAGGGTATTTTGGAACTCAGGTCCATAAACTTTGAATGCCAAACTACAACTGTTTGGCTTTCACAAATTTTGGAAGCTTGTCTAAAACAAAATTTCTTATTTGGCTTCTGCCTCCTCCTTTAGTTACTTTATCATAATAAAAATTACAGATTCCTCTTCAGCAGTCACCTAAGCTACAAAGTCATTTTCATAAAAACAAATTAAAATTTTATCCTCATTGTCTCTCTTGCCCAGCACACCAATATATAATTTTATTTCAGACTTGGAAAAAATCATTTAGTTGATTGATATAGCAATAAGAAGACATTTTAAGTCAACCAAGATAAAAAGCTTGAGTAAATTGTCTTTGTTTCACAACGATCTTCTCAAGTCATTATCAAGACTTATCTTAAATGACTGAAGTATGGTATATAAAATTTGTTCTCTGGCAAAACTTTTACTGATTGAAAGCTGTAACTGATCTGAAGGAGTTAAAGTGTGATTTGGTTTTGTGAAAATCATGTGAACCAATTTAATTGATTGTTTCTCCAGTAGTTTGAGATATATATATATATATATATATATATATATATATATATATATATATATATATATATCCATCCATTACTCTATCATGGGATTTCCCGGCAGCAGATCTGGAGATCAGAATTAAGTGCAAGAAGTTTGTTTGTGAAGGACAGGGAAACTCACAGGGAATGGGAAATGATGCAGGAAAGGGAATGTAACCAATAAAGGTGATTTATTAAATCAGCATTACAGTGGATGCCTGGAGTTTGACACAGAGGGTAGACTCTGGGAAATAATGCAAAACACACAACTGAGGGGTGAGGAGGTAGGACAGTTAACTGCATACTGGGTCTCAAAACATTTTTTGGAGACTTCTCTTCCCCTCGGGGTGTTAACTCCTTGGAACTTCTGGCCTGCCATGCAGTAGCACATCTGGGCAACTCACATTCTCATTATTTCAAGAACAAAGGCCAGCTATTGCTGATTGGAAATCAGCCTGTTACCAGCACATAAATGGTCTCAGAACAGCACAAGGGCCATTGATAGCATCTGCTATGATGCATGTTTGTCAAATTTTAGATTATCTGAAGATCTGTCAAATAGCGAGAACAGAGTTAAATCCTAAATTCTCTGCTCTCTTTTTAGCCATTACTTCTATCTTTCTCCTCATCAATAGTTGAATCAGAATTTCTTCATCTATCTACTTATGCTCTTGCACTGGACGGGATAGGCAGAGGCAATCAGGTAGCGGGCAAAATGAAGAGAAATCGACCTGAATGATTCATAAACTGAAAAAGCAGACCATGAATAATCAATGGTTGTCAGAACAGGCCTTTGCAACTAAGAAGATGTTTTAGATGTTTCAAGTGTATATAAGAACAAATCATCTAGTGCTTGTATCACTGTCATCATTAATGTCAGACATTTAGTAGACATCTCCATTTGAATATGACACTTTTAGGCAGTATAAAAAGCAAGTCAAATCAATGTGCTCCTTCCCCTCTAGAATCTAAAATCTGAATGACACTGAAATGAGTATAAAAACATAGTCCAGAGTGCACAATATGAAATGCCAATATGGGAAATGAAGTAAAGTGAATGGGAAGCAAGCCAGTGTAACATGACAAATAAAAGTAATATTAGCCTCATGGTCAGGAATATAATAGTCCACAATAGAATCTTTAGTATAATGGAGAACTTGAGCTCTTTCTAAAGTGGACAGGTTGCTATATAGGGATGCAGTCTCACTGTGAGGGATCAATGTAACTCCATAGTAGGTGTACATGGATGTTCATGTGACATTGTCAAAAGTTTAAATGAGTAGATAATTAATACATATTTAAAATATTGTGTGGCCCAAATATACTTAGGCCAAATAAAACACATTTGCTGACCAGGTTGAGCATATAAGTCAAATTCAGTAAGAGATCTCTGACACAGAGAGATGTATGAATACTAGAAGACTTTCATTGACAAAGGTAGAATTATTTGTGTGTGTGTGTGTGTGTGTATGTGTGTGTGTGTGTGTGTATGTGTATATGAGAGAGAGAGAGAGAGAGAATATGAATCACTTCATGTGCTCATGATGAATGTATACATATACATTTATATATGTGTTTATATGTATATTTACATGTTACTGAGGACAGTTAGGTAAGTATATTTTCTGAGATGATGAGTGGGGAGGTTAGCAGAGATAATTGTTTTCCATATGCCTCTGTCATTTTAATTATGTTCCCACTTCAAGACCAACTCATCCATTGCTACATCACAGTCTCCTTGCCTTTATCGGAAAAGATTTTTGTAAGAGAGTTTTTTTGGTGTGTCGGTGGATTTGGAGGGAACTCTGTAATTGAATAAGAGAAGAGATTTACACTGCTTATTTTGTAAGAAAGAATTTGGAGAGGTTTGTAAAGACTTTGGATTGTAGCTTGAGAATAGAAAAAGCATATATTGATAGTTCCTGGTGCTGAGTTCTGAAGCATTCTGCTTTTGTCATTTTATTCAGTTCCAACAATAATCTAGTGTGGTATTAAAAAACCATTTTAGAGAAGGGAAAATATACCCCTCTACACAAACATGTGTATAAAATTTAAACAACTTGCTTCAGATAGTAAAAATAATACACATCAGGCTCCAATACAGATCATATTCCTTAAAGAATGAATACAGCCCTATGCATGAGGTTTCCTGAACAGCAAGTAGTGTCTACATTTTCCAGGAAGTAAGAATTCTACAAGTCATATTGAGGCAATTTTCTTCAGACTATTATGTTTAATACTAGGTATTATTTATAGGTCTATGGAATGAGGAGAGAATACCTGTCATTATTGAGATCAGAATCCATAGTGGTATGTCCCATGTTAGAATTTTTCAACCCACATTCCTTGATCCACCAACTGATTTATCTCCTAAAGATTTTAAGGAATCATGTTTTTGTTGTTTGTTTGTTTGTTTGCTTCATCTCACATACTGTTTTATCTTTCTGAAAAGCAACATATAATTTAAAGATGCAATAGAATTATTTGAAGTTACAGTGATTTTTTAATGTATTAATCCTGTATGTGTTGACATTTCTGCAGAGATGCTACTGTAGCATTAATTTCTGTTTTCACTGATCTGTCTGTGCACAAGACTAGCAGACAGGAAAAAGTTACTTTATGATTCAATAGAAAATGCATCAAAACTATTTTATATTTTTAATAAATGTGTCAGACTGTATTTTTAACATGTGATTTAGAAACACTATTGACATGATTTTGTGCTTTTAATAAAATAATCTCATCATTAATCAATCAATATTCGTTGGGCACTCTTGGAAAGAGCATGTTGATGTCAAAACAAATACATCTAACAAATGATTAAAAGAGCTGTCTTTATACTTTATTAATGAAATATTGTACTTTCTCTGATGTTGGACTGAATTGGAAACATTTATGATTGAACTTTTGCAAACCACAGTGATTGGGGCTTGAGTTATCTTTATTGAATTCATTTTCTAAGTAGTGATGGAAAATATGTTTTCTTACATACTTGTTGAAAATCTCTAATATTATTTAGTCTACTCTTTTCTTTGGAAACAGAGTCTAATAATGTAAATGATAGCTCTTTAGATTCAGGATCTTTTTCGAGTACAACCCTACTCATGGTCAATGTCAAGGGTTATTATAATGTGAACTAAAACAGTCTATGCTGGATTAGTCTGTGTCAAGCTGAGAATATCCCTGGTGTGGAAAGCTGCTTCTATTTTCTTTCTCCTGTTTCTTCTCTTTTATCTCCTCATCTTAGTTTTTTTCTTTCTTTCTTTAGTCAAAAGCCTACTTACATATTGTTTCATTGACATTTACTTTATTCTTCTAATTCTAGAGTGCAAATGTAAGACAAAATCCACATGCTTTAGAGATTTGTTTAATTGAGAATTAAAGTATAAAATATCTTATACAAGTTCTGTCTTTAACTTTGCATGCATGTCGTCATAACCTAGACCCAGTGGGCATAATATTTTTAAAATATTAAACCAATGTGGTTTACTACTTTCATCCATTGATTTTCTACTCTAGTCACTTTGAAAAATGCAAAGCAGGTACACAGATACCACCAGAAGGTGAAAGAGGCTATGATAAAGCCCTTAAGTCTCAGAGTAGAAGAAGAGAGGTGAATGATCTGACACTTAAGTCCTAGTTTTTTCCCTCCAGTCCTAGCAAAATAAAAATGCTTAGTCACAGAGAGGACCCGAGTCAGTGACTCCTTGCCTAACTGGGTTGTTTTTTGTCCTGGAAGTGATTTTGTCCTGGATGTTTCCTTCTGAATTTTTGGGGAGAGAGTAGGAACTCAAATTCTGGTACCATATAGTTAGTAGGGTGCAGAGCTTAAGCTAAGGTTGAATTGCAGGACATGGCTAAGAGACAGAGGGTTCCCTAGCACTAGTAAGGGATGAGATGGAACAGAACTGGCCTGGATGAGGTAGGACAAAAGGCAAGAAATTCACCTCTCACACCTTAACAGAGAACTTCATAAGGTATTCAGGATAAACTATACCAGCAGAAGACATTGACTGAAGACCTACACAAAAATCAAGGGCCCCACCTAATTGCCATGGCATCACTTAAATTTTCTGCTACTCTTAAGATGCATTAGAAATATTGAAAGCCTATAATTTCTCCTTAAAAGTTAGCATTTACTTTCTAAAATAATCCTATAAACAGAGAGAGAGAGAGTTAAAGACTTGTCTAATAACTTTTAAAATTTCATACTTTTCTGCTGCCTCAATATCTCCATCACTGGACTATGAGCACCCCACCCAGGTGACTAGGTACATCAGCGGGATGAGGCGAGCCTTTGCCACAAGTTCTCCTTCCTACTCTTCCCTAACTGTAACCCAGCGACATTCAAGTGCACCAATGAAATTCCCTCACACTCTTTTTTTTTGTACCTCACCCCCACCCCCAGTAAAGGCACCCATGGATCCTTGCTCTAGTTCTCATCTGCTTGGTTGAGGCTGCTTCCTTAGCATTCCCCTGTGTGGCCCTCTTTTGGGGTGAGTGACTGTCTCTCTGGGACCTGTAAGTATAATAGACATTGTATTTACCCTGAGTCTCTCCTTTGTTTCTCCGTGTGGCCACATTTCACTGATTATCTCATGGAAGAACTGAGATGGGAGTGAGGATTGAAAAAAAGAGAGAGAGAGAGAGAGACAAAGAGATAGAGTCAGGAGGGCTAACAGTGAATACTGAGTCCCGAGTTTATTTCGCACAGCATATATGTATCCTTGGAAGAGCACCGGAAGCAACACCCACACATATGTAAATGATTGCTGACCTTTACAAAAGTTCTCTCAAAACATCCTTGTTCCTGTTTTCCTCTCTTATTCCCTGGGGCAAGGAACATTCAACTCTTTCCATTAAGCCAAACTTCCTCCTTCAGTAAGGAACCCACCTACTCTGCAAACTTCTAGTTTGCAGGCAACTCCAATCCTGTCTGCAGGGCATTCAGCAAGAATGGCTCCCAACAATCTCATGAAAGGATACAAAGTAACAAGAACAAAAAGCAAAACACAGAAAAAAAAGAAGATACCTTTACTAACAAATTTAAGTTGATTTTTGTCCCTTGTTTTTTATGGGATAGGAATATGTTTTCTTGTACATTTGAGTTTAACATGTATAAATGTCAACCTATGACTCTTGTTTCTTGAAGTAGGCCTGTATTGCTATTAATTTCCCCTCTTAGAACTGCGCTTACTCCATTACAGATTTTGAGTCATTGTGTTTTGATTTTCTTTTGTCTCAAGGTATCTTTTGACTTCTTTGGTTCATTGTGAATCCATTCATTGTTTAATAGCATGTTATTTAGCTTTCATGTGGGTACCTATTTTTTAGATTTTTTAAAATAATTGATTTCTTGTTTCATACCATTGTGGTCAGAGAAGATACTTGATATAATTCCAACATTCTTAAATTAATTGAGACTTGTTTTGTGGCCTAACATGTGGTCTATCTTGAAAAATATTCCATGTGCACTGGTGAAGAATGTGTATTCTGCTGCTTTTGGGTGAAATGCTCTAAATATATGAATTAAATTAATCTAGTTATACACACTCTTGAGAGTGAGAGAGTATTTGATGGCTTTAGAATAGAGAATGGCTTTCTAGCATTGATGTGCAAACCTGCTTTTTGAAAATTACTTAGATCTCTCAAGATTACTGCTGGTGGTGATTTCTTTCAAAAAGATAGGAAGTTCAGGTTTCAGGTTCTCAAGTGCTGAGTCTAAAGCTATTTCAAAAAGCAGAAACATAGCAATGGCACACTCTTTCTTGCTCACCCATTCTTGCCTACGCACTCTCTCTTTTCCTCTCCCCCCTCCCTCCCTCTTCTCTCTTCCCTCTGCTTTTCTTTAATTCAAGTCTTAAGCATGGGTGACGGTCCTGTTTAAGATTCTCCTCCTTGTTAGAGTTTTAGCCAAACATTCTCACCTCTTTTCTTTTTAT
This sequence comes from Macroglossus sobrinus, assembly GCA_004027375.1. Lineage (NCBI taxonomy): Eukaryota > Metazoa > Chordata > Mammalia > Chiroptera > Pteropodidae > Macroglossus > Macroglossus sobrinus. Next base: position 740,501 of record PVKZ01000501.1, read on the forward strand.
TATCTATTCTCAGTATTTTTGGATTAGGGACTTTTGTATTTTGCCTTCAGAATTATCATTATTTTATGAGAGCTTAGTGTTTCCTCAGAAAAGATTAGAAATTCCATAGTGACAGCAACCATGTCTTGTGATCTCGCCCTACTCTTCTGGGCACAAAGGAGATTACTAACACTTGGTAACCAAAAATAAAACCACACAAGTTTCTCAAATGAACAAGTCTTTTAGAAATTACTGATGAATTCTTTTAATTAACTCTGCTAAATCATGTTTAGTAAAAAGTTGATTGTGATGAACTTGTGTGTTGACTGAAAACAAGGGAAACTTATAAGTTGCTGGGTAGAATGATGGAGGATAATAGATTTAAGTCAGAGAGCTTGTTACTCATTCAAGCACAGTAGTGACTTTGATTTATTCTTTTTGTGTCTCAATATGAACTTGGCTAAACTCATTCTAGAAGTACTGAAAAATTGTGGCAGCAGGTAAGGGATTACTTAATTCACCAAATCTAAGAGTATTTTTCTTACCTTCCTAGAATATGACTTTGGCATCTGTCTCACCAGCAAGCTGCTATGAATCTGCAGAATTATGAGGAGAAACTCACAATATTTAAGAAATATGAGCATACTATTTGGATTACATATTTCAAATATTATACCTCCCCTTTAATGTCTGACTGAATTCCAACTGGGAAGTAATTTAGTACAGTAAAAGTTGTGTGCCAATTTGTACTTTTTACATTTTGCTTCCAGGCTCAGTCAAGAGAATTCATCCTCTGCAAACGTGTTCTGTTTGGCACTTTTTGGAAATGGATGGAGAACAGTTGGAGTTCCAAATCAAATTGTGTGAAATATTTCAGATATTTTAGGGTGGATTCCAATTCAGTGGAGAAATTTTATTTGAGCATTCTAAGTTAAGACAAATTACATTTACTGTCTTTTCATAAATTGCAATAGAAATGCCTAAGTGCAGAACAATTTCATGGGGTTAAAGGAGCGAACATAGAGTTGGGATATAACAGGCAAGAGGAATACAGTTGCTGTTATGCTCTGAAGCTTGCAAAGCATACATGTTTACTAAGCCTCCCTACCTCCAACTGTTCTTTCCTAAGTTTAACTTTATGTGATTAAAACTTAAAAATGAATTTTTTTATATAATCTAGAAAATGTGGATTTCTCATTTGTCGGAATTTAACTGGGGAGCTGTATTGACATCATAGAACCTGCAGTGTTGTGTAAGTCTTTTAATGCTTAATCTCAGTAAGAGGTAGCATATATTAATTTGCATTATTGTGACTGCTGTCTTTAGCACTTAAGAAAGAAGACTGATCTTGTGGGGTTTGATTATTAACTCTGTTATTATGTTAGTGTACTCATGAAACTGCTTGGTAATGCACCCATAATTTATGTTTATTTTATAGTTTAAGAGCATTGTTACAGGTTAATTGGCTTTGTATTTTACAAGTTTGCATCACTAATACCAATAAAAATCTATTTATATTGTTCTTCTGGGATTCTGATTGCCTTAAGGAATGATTAGTCCTAATTAAGTTCTGTAGTCTGTGCTAATTACAATCAAATAAGACTTTACATAAAAATGTGAAATTATGCTGAAGTAAACGTGTTTTTGGTCATTAATTAGAGAACTACCAGGCATACCTTTGCTGATGTTTAAATTTAATTAATTAATTAATTTATTTATTTATTTTTACCAGAAGAAACCTCAGTAATAAGCCATTGCATTTTGAAAGGCTGTCTCCTATAGTTGTTACAGAGGCTATCTAGTTAGTTATACCTTTGAATGATGTTTCCTTATCTTACTGCTCATGAGAACTGAACTGTTCTCAGCTATTCCTCCTTTACCCCTCCCCCTCTCCCCTGCAGGTAATATGTTTATCTTATAGAATAAAAAGGAGAGACAGAAGGTTTTAAGAGCCTGTGTTCTATTATATTGCCACATTTAACTTTTATGCACTGTAGTCCTTTTCAAGTTGACATTTTCCTGATTTCTTTTTAATGCTGTGGATTCCTTTGGATTCACCTGTGTGAGGTGGTAATGATACTTCTATAGGTTCTATCCTGGTGTGGTGACAACTCAGGAAGATTATTATTTTACCCTCAATGCCTGACTTTTTAATAATCTCTCTTATTAGGAGAGTTGACTTTCGTATATAAATGAAAAGAAATAACAGGCTAAAATAACAATTTCTAAACACCTACATCTTTTTCAATCCTTTCATAAGAATCACTAAATGAGTTAGTACCTTTAAAACAGCATGGTTTCTAGTGCATAGAAGGGTTCAATAAATGTTAGCTAAGATAATAATTATTGTTAGGAATTGCATTACATTCAGTACTGCTGGAAGTCCAATTTTAGACCAATTAATTAGTTTTGAGCTCAGGAGGAAGAAAGTATTTTATCAGATTTCAACAATTTAATTTCCTCTTCTACACTTATCTTTCTTAGAGATGCTTTGAGTTTCGCAGCTGAAACACTGAGAGAAGCAAAACTCTCTTGGCTGCTTCAAATGACCCTGAAATGTCCATTTTGATGCAGTGCTGAAGTGTCCAATTCAGAAATAATGCTCAAATCTTTGATTATTTATCTGCATTCTAACCTTAATCTACCTTTTCTAAAGCACCTACCCATTCTTTACTCCCATTTACTTTTTTTCTCCCCTATTTATCAACCTAAGAGCTATTTTTCTACTTTTCTTACTTTTAATTGTACTTTGATTTTTTGTTCCCCTTTCTCACACCTTTTTATTTTGCCTTTAAAAAATAATTTTACTCTTCAGATAGTGTCTTCATTATTTTATTCCTGTATATTTTGCTGTTGTCCTGTATTCAATTTAGCAGCTGGTCTCCAAGTCCCTGCCTTCTTTCTCATCTTGTTACTGTTTTTTCTCTCTGACTCCACATTTCAATCTAACAGGTTTGAGTTTTGCTTTTCACATATGACTCATTTCTAGCTTTGGGTTTTTGTATATGACTTCTGCTTTGCCTGGGATTTTCTCTTATATACTTTGTGAATAATCCATTTATACTACCTCCTTTAAGTTCCTCCTCAAAATTCTTTTCTTCTAAGAAGTTTTACATAGAGATTATGGGCTATACCTCCTCTGTGAACTAGAATCAGAGTAGTCTAAGTATCTTTGAGACTGTGTACTAAAACCTCTTCACATTACAGATGAGAAAACTTAGCTGAGCTAAGTCCCCTGAGTTATGCAAGATTATGAGAACTTCATTGTCAGAATGGGACCTAGGTGACTCCAAAGCCCATGCCCTTTCCTTTCATCAGCTGTGTCTCAGGACATACATTTCCTTTTTGGTCTTATGATTTTTTTTTAACACTTTCTTCATGTATATGCTTTACTCCCCCTCATCTATTTTATAAGTTTTTGGAAAATAGGACCCATACCTTTTGGCTTTTCCTTTTTGTCTTTCATCATTCTTCATAACATCTAACATTAATTGCAATCTCAACAAGGGTTCCCTAAATATTGTTAAATATCATTGTCTATGCCACTTTAATATTTGTATTTTCTGTTTCCTGCCTTAATTTATATTTATTTGATTCTATATCACTGTTTCCATTTCTTCCCCTCCCCTTTTGCCTTAGTTCTTCCCCCCATCCCCACAATTTCTCATTACCTTTAAAATTATGTTTCTCTGCATCATACTCACTTTCCATTTTGAGCTCAGATTTGTTTCTTATACTTCTTATAACTAGATTTCAGTTAGAATAGAAAAGGTATAGTTAGTGGCTTTCTTTTTAGTGGATGGGCAGCAAAAAACAATATCAGGGTGTCAATTGTTGACATCATTGAGCTTTATGTATTCAGTGAATAACTGAATAACACTCCACTTAGTCTTTTATCTAGTTGACTATAGCTACCTCATGAGCTTTTCAAATGTTTAACATTTTTTACTAGGAGATCTCTTTATTGGTTTATAAGTCATTTTTAATAACTACATGATTATCTGCCTAATGAGAAAAATTGAATTAGATGTTATTTTTTTGTATTAATGGAATGGAAGCATCCATATATTACTTTTTATAAATGCATAACTTGCAGAACTCAGAGACATAATTTGATTGTCTTGGAATTATACTCCTTTTAAACAATCTTGAAAGAGGGAGGTTGAAAATTTTGCTCAGAAATGTGGGAAGGACATTTCTGGGCAGGAGAAAAGCCCTGAATAAGTGCCAAGTTGGGAGAGAGGGAATAGGTTATTGTGCTTTCCTGCTTTTATCAGAATTTAGAGAGATAAATTAAAAAGATAATAGGGGTATAACAATAGAAGAGTTGCTCAAATTTTTGAGTCAATGACCAAAAATCTCCTATTTGATAAAAAGAGGAAATATAAGGCTTGGCATGGCAGCCATTGAGAACTAAATTTATTAAATGAAAGGGTTCTTTCCTTTGCAGGACTGGAAAGGCTCTGACTTTTGTATGATTTTTTTTTTTTTTTTACCATGTACCTACTCTATGTTAGGGCTGTCTTTGCATTTGTCAGCTCATTAGTCACCACAGTTAATTCTGAAGTGAAATGAACAATCCCACCTTATAGACAAGGAAAGTAACTCACAAAGCAGAAAAGAAGACTGCCTACAGTTAAACAAGGTATGTAGTAGAACTAAGACTCTAAGCTGACATTAACCTGACTTTACAGTGTTGACTTTTGTCTAGGATACATTACTTTTTGTTAAAAATATCATGCAGGTTTTATGAATTCTAGTCACAAAACCCTAAACTGTTTATTCTCTTCCATTGATGCCAAAGAAATTCCCCTGACTGATGCATCTTGAAAGTAAATGTACAGTCAGATACAGTTACAACTCCATCTTAGTATCTCAATTGTGAAAAGATAGGAAGTTCCTGCAAAACTAGCATTAAGTGATAATTTTGTAGAAAATTATTTCTTTCATCAATCAAAGGATAAAATGTCATGAGAATTTAAAGATGGCTTTGTGTAAAATTAGAAGTATGCACTTTTACACACACACACAAATACACAAACATACATACTCTCTTATACTCACGTACTCGTCATTCCAGAAAAACTATAGCTCTTCATTTTATAAGTCACATTATTTTTAAGGAAAAAATTACTTAAAGGTTGTTGGAGGCTACTGGATATTTCAGTGTGCCACCTGTGATGGATTTAAAAATAAAGTGAAATACAAAAGAACAGGATACTTCATGGGGAAAATTGCATATCGAATAATGGCCATTCTAACATTCATGAGGAGATTCCTCAATGTGGTTTTAATTTGCATTTCTCTAATAACTAGTGATGTTGAGTATCTTTTTATGTTGGCTTTTGTATATCTTCTTTGGAGAAGTGTCTATTCAGGTCCTTTGCCCATTTTTTCATTTGGGTTATTCTTGTTTTTTGTTTTTGTTTTTTTTTTTTGCAATTGAGTTATGAATTCTTCATATATTTTGGGTATTAATCCCTTATCAGATATATGGTTTGAAGATTTTTTTCCCCATTTTGTAGATTTTTTTCTCCATTTTGTTGATGGTTTCTTTTGCTATTTGGAAGCTTCTTAGTTTGATATAGTCCTAGTTGTTTATTTTTTATTTTGTTGCTTGCACTTTCGGTGTTATATTAAAAAAATCATCACCAAGACCCATGTCAATGAGCTTTATTCCTATGCTTTTCATAGTTTCAGGTCTTACATTTAATTTTTAAATCCATTTTGAATAAATTTTTGTGATTGGATCCAGTTTCACTCTTTTACATGTGAATATCCGAATATCCCAGCACCGTTTATTGAAAAGACTGTCTTTTCTCCATTGAGTATTCTTGGCTTCCTTGTCAAATACTCGTTGACTGTATAGCTTGATTTTCCTTCTGGGCCCTCAATTCTGTTTCACTTTTCTATTTGTTTATTTTTATGGCACTACAATTACTGTTTTGATGACTGTAGTTTTACAGTATAGCTTGAAATCAAAGTGCAATATCTCTTGCTCTGTTCTTCCTCTGGATTTCTTTGGCTTTCTCTGGATTTCAGGATCTTTTGTGGTTTTATATAAATTTTAGGAGTGTTTTTTCTCTTTCTTTAAAAAATATTAGAAACTTGATAGGTTGCAATGAATCTATAGATTCAATGTCTTGTACTTTTCAGAGTAGTGATCTTTCATCTCTTTAAATTTATTTCTAAGTTAGTTTGTTTCTGATGTAAATGAAATAAATTTTTTATTTTTCAGAAAATTTGTTGTGAGTGTATAGAAATACTGCTGATTTTTATATGTTAATTTTATATCCTGCAGCTTTACTGATTTCACTGATTAGATCTAACAATCTTTTGGTTGAGGCTTTAAATTTGCTATACATTAAATTGTGTCACCTGAAAATAGAGACAATTTTTCTTCTTCTTTTTCTGTTCTGATACTTTTGATTTCTTTCTCTTGTCTGAATGCTCTAGCTAGAACTTCTAGCACTATGTTGACTAGGAATGAGAAAATTGGGCACCCTTTATGTTGAGATATGCTCTTTCTATGTATGAATTGTTACATTTTGATCATGAATAAAGGTTGAATTTTGTCAAATACTTTTTCAGCATCTATTGAAATGATCATATGATTTTTTTAAATTCTATTTATGTGCAGTATCATGTTGCATCGTATCCTATGGGTAAATCCCACTTGATCATGGTGAATCATCATTTCAAAGTGCTACTAATTTGATTTGCTAGTATTTCATTGAGAATTTTTACATCTATGTTCATCAAGAATAGTGGCCTGTAGTTTTCTAGTAGCATCTTTTTCTGTTTTTTTTTTTTATATCAATTTTTTTTAGAAGAGTTTGAGGAGGATTGGTGTCAATTCTGTAAATGATTATAAAATTCAAAGCCATCTCTTCCTGAGCTTTTCTTATTAGGATTTTATAGATTACTGATTCAATATCTTTACTAGTAATTGATTTATTTAGATTTTTTTCTTGATTCAGTCTTGACAAGTAGTTTTTTTCTAACAATATTTTCCATTTTTTCTAAGTTATTCAGTTTGTTGGCATATAGTTGTTCATAGTAGCTTATGCTCCTTTGAATTTCTCTGGTATCCCTTATAATTTCTCCTTTTATACTTATAATTTTGTTGATTTGAGTTCCTTTTCTATTTTTCTTGGTTAGTCTAGCTAAGGGTTTGTCAGTTTTGTTCATCATGTCAAAGAACCAACTTTTACTTTGATTAATATTTTCTATTGTTTTCCTATTCTTTATTTCTTTTAATTTTGCTCTAATCTTTATTATTTCCTTTTTTTTTTTTTTTTTTTTGCTAACTTTGGGCTTAGTTTGCTCTTTTTCTAGTTTCGTAATATGTAGAGTTAGGTTATTTATTGGGATCTTTCTTGCTTCCTAATATAGGTGCTTATTGCTATGAACTTCCCTCTTAGAACTGCTTTTGTTATATCTCATAGATTCTGGTATGTTGTTTTTCCATTTTTGTTTGTTTTAAGAAACTTTCTTATATCCCCCTAAATTTCTTCTTTTATCTATTTTTTTTTGTTCAGGAGAGTGTTGTTTAATTTGCATGTGTTTGTAAATTTTCTAGTTTTCCTCATTATCAATTTCTAGTTTCATGTGGTCAGAGAGGATACTTGACTTTGCTAAGACTTGTTTTATCACATACATATGGTTTATCCTAGATAATGTTCCACATATACTTGAGAAGAATGTACATTCTGCTGCTGTGAAATAGAATGTTCTTTTTATGTATTTTATATTTTTTGGTCTATAGTATTGTTCAAATTCCATTTCTTTATTAATTCTGTCTGGATGATCTATCCATTTTTATGAGTGGGATATTTAAGCTCCCAACTATTATTGTATTACTGTTTATTTTTTTATTTTAGTTCTGTTCATTTTTGCTTTAAATATTTAGATGCTCTGATCTTGGGTTCATAAATATTTACTGTTATATTTTCTTGATGCATTGGCCCCTTTATCATTATATTATGTCTTTGTCTCTTTTTACCATTTTTCATTTAAAGTTTATTTGTCAAATAGAAGTATAGCTACCCATGCTTCTTTTTGGTTACTGTTTGCTTAAAATATCTTTTTCACATACTTTCACTCTCAGTCTGTATGTGTCGTTAGCCTAAAGTGGGTGTCCTGCAGCTCATATTATTGAATCTTGTTTGTTATTTATTCAGCCATTCTATATCTTTTAAGAAAATTTAATCTGCTTTTGTTTAAAGTAATTATTGATAGATAAAGAATTATTAACATTGTGTTCTGGTTGTTTGGTATATTCATTGTTTCTTGTTTCTTATCCCTGCTGTCTTTTTTTCTTTTTCTTTCATATTTTAGTGTATTTGGTATCAGTATGCTTTAACTTCTTTATCATGTATTTTGTATAATTACTATAGGGCTTTCCCTTGTGGTTACCATGAGGCTTACATAAAATATCTTAAACTTATAATACCCTATTTTAAACTGATAACAATTTAACTTCAAGCAAATTAATAAACTTTTACTTCTCCTCCCCCTCACATTTTGGTTCTTGCTATTACAATTTACAAATTTTATTATATTGTGTAACTAATAACAAATTATTATAGTCATGGTTATTTTTATTATGCTTTTTAAATTAGAGTTGTAAGTGAATTATGTACCACTATTACCATATTGCAGAATCTTACTACGACTATATATTTACCATTACCAGTGAGATTTGTACTACCTTTTTATGTTCGATGATGTTAATTAGCATTCTTTTCTCACAAAGAACTCTTAGCATTTCTTGTAAGGCAATTCTGGAGGTAATAAACTCCCTCAGCTTCTTTTTGTTTGAAAAAGTCTATATACCTCTTTCAGTTCTGAAGGATAGTTATGCCCAGGATAGAGTTCGTGGCTGATGGTTATTTTCTTTTAATATTTTGAATATGTCATCCCATTCTCTCCTGGCCTGAAAAATTCTTTTGAGAAATTTGCCTATGGTCTTACGGGAGTTCCCTTGTATTTCACTTCTTCTTTTTTTTTCTTCTGCTGCTCTTAAAATTTTTTGAGTCTTTGACATTTGAGAATTTAGTTATAATGTGTCTCAGTGTAGTCCTATTCAAGTTCAAACTATTTGAGATTCATTGGGCCTCATGGATCTTCATGTCCATTTCTGTTGCCAGGTTTGGAAAGTTTTTAGCTATTATTGCTTTAAATATACTTTCTGTTCCTTTCTTTTTCTCTTTTCCTTCACAGTCAGATTCCCAGTGGTTGAGCCCCGTAGATTCCCCTGCAATACCTCTGGTGTGAGAGCAGAATCAGGGCTCCTGCAACGTGACACACAATGGTGGGAGTGGCTGGTTGTCTGCTCTGGGTTCTCTGTTTTCACTGGAGGGACCATAGGCTCACGGAAGACCTCTTTTGTGGTGCTATGTTGGTCTGGGCGAGGGGCAATGCAATCAACACATGGCAGCTTCTCATATTTCTAATGCAATTGTTCTTGGCCTCTGTGGTGCAAGTCTCACCCTGGTGTTTTAGGATTCTCTCAGTGGTGTTTTGTTCTAGAAAAAAGTTATTCATTGTCCTCATCGTGAGGAGGAGCAAAATCAGGAAAAACCCATGTCACCCTCTTGGTGACCTGATTTAAGGCTTTTAAAATAAAAATGTGATTTCACTACTCAACCAATTTATTTTACAAATGATTTTCTTCTTGAGCCAACAATTGTTTATGAACAAGTCAGTTGGTGGAGGTGAAAAACTCTGAAGCCTGCCAAAGCCTGTAGGTTGTTTTATGTTTGAATTCTTAAGGAAAATAAATATATGGCATGATACAGAAAATATTATTTGCTATCTTCTTTCTCCAAGGCAATACTTCTGCTCTGCCAACAGAGATACTGCCCATTCTTTACTTTGGTGCACTGGCACATTGTGACTTAGCACTTCAGTTGAGCTTTGAGATGCTATAATGCTTGGAGACCAGAATGCATGTGTTGGCATTACTGTAGAAAGAAATTGAGATATCTTAATAGAAGTAATTGTATATCTATATTGCTGGTTACTCCATGTCATAATTACTTCTGCAGTTGCCAAGTTTCATGAATTTAAAGTCAGCCAATTAATTTGGTTTCTACTGTAGAGAAAAATAAATCCACAATATGAACTTCTCATTATACAAAGAAAAAAAAGGAAAAGCTTTTTTTCCTAGATTCTTTTGTGTATATTTCAAATAGAATAGTCATATTGATAATTACAGTTTCACCTTTTAAAGAATTTCATTTTTGTCTATGGCTTAGAATTAAATCTAATAAAATATTGAGTAAATCGTGTAGTTTGGGTGTTATTAGAATGGGGATAGAACTCATCTGAGATTTTATGTGTGTATATATTTTTTTGTGTGTATGTATATGTACATATTTTCAACAAATCATAAACTTTACATCTTTTTTGAATTACTAAGAAGGAAGATCTGATTTAATGATAATAAAGAACAAATTTCATACCTTTAAATATTAAAGCACTAAGAACTACCTTAAGAAAAAGTACAACCTGAATTCCCTCTTGAGCTATTTTACAGAATAAACATGAGGTGTTTTGGAGAAGCATACACATTTGACTATGACATGGCTTAGGATTTCTGTAAAGTCAGTTAAATAATGCTTCCTGAAATCCTCATTCTGCTTGTTTCTTGATTCTATTATACTCACCATTCATCCTTCAAAATCAGTGCTGAAAGAGAAAATAGCCAACTTTCCCCAATTTGTGACCTGGTAAAACCTTGAATTCTACATTTGGATCATTAATTGTTGCAAAGGTACAACACTGTGAGATAAAAATTGCAAGGAAACACTCTTGTGCCATGTTGGTGGTAATATTAAAAAAACACAACACAACAAAACAGAAATTAAGAAAAACACCAACAATGATTTTTGTCTTGTATTTTTTATTAGTTATAAATATGCAATATATTGGTTAGACATTTATATAGTTTATAAAGCGATCTCTCTAATTGCTTCTTCTCTCCTCTGGTTTTCCACCTAGACAATACTCTAATGCTAACTGCATTCCCTGTGCGGTGCTCCTCATCTCTGACCATCTATCAGCTACTAATTTGTACTTCTTTAACCCTTCAGCTCATTGTTCCAGCCCCTCAGGCCCCCCTCCCCTCTGTCCATCACCAAATTGTCCTCTATATTTGTGAGTCTGTGTTTGATTAGTTCTTTTTGTTCCTTAGATTCTGCATATAAGTGAAATCATATGAAATTATCTTTGTCTGACTTATTTCACTCAGCATAATAACCAATAGGTTCATCTATGTTGTTGCAAATGGTAGGATTTCATTTTTTTAATGGCTAAATAATATTTCTTACATATATTAAGCATAACTTTTTTATCTAATCATCTGTTGATGGGCATTTACGTTGCTTCCATATCTTGGCTATTGTAAATTGTGCTGCTGTAAATATTGGGGTGCATAGATCTTTACAAATTATTGTTTCAGATAAATACACAAAATGCAATTGCTGGGTCTAAAGATATATCCATTTTTAATTTTTTAAGAAACCTCCATACTGTTTTCTATAGCAGCTATACCAGTAGTATATGAGGATTCCTTTTCCTTTACTTCTTCATCAAGACTTGTTGTTCTTTGATTTATTGATGATAAGTCTAACAGTATTTTGGTGGAATCTTTAGAGTTCTCTTATATATAGTATCATGTCATCAGCAAACAATGAGAGTTTTACTTCTTCCTTTCCAATTCAGATGCCTTTTATTTCTCTTTCTTGTCATATTGCTGTGCTAAGACTTCCAATACAATGTTGAAGAGGAGTGGTGAAAGTAGGCATCCTTGTCTAGTTCCTGACCTTATTAAGGAAAACACTTTTAGCCTTTCTCCATTGAGTATGATGTTAGCTGTAGGTTTATTATATATGGCCTTTATTATGTTGAGGTATGTTCTCTCTATTTCCACTTTGCTGACAGTTTTATCATAAATGGATGCTGGATTTTGTCAAACATTTTTTTCTACATCTATTGATATGATCATATGGGTTTTATCTTTTGATTTGTTAATATGATTTATCTCATTCATTGATTTGTAGATATTGTACCAACCTTGCATCCCAGGAGTAAATCTAACTTGATCATGGTGTATGATATTTTTAATGTATTGCTGAATTTAGTTTGCTAATATTTTGTTGAGGATTTTGGCATCAAAGTTCACAAGAGATATTGGCCTATAGTTGTCTTTTTTTTCTAATGTCTTTGTCTGGTTTTGGAATCATTGGTAATGGTGGCCTCATGAAAAGAGTTAAGGAGTCTTCCCTCTTCTTGAATCTTTTGGAGTAGTTTGTTTTTTGGGAGGTTTTTGATTACTGATTCTATTTCATTGGTGGTAATCAGTCGGTTCAGATTTTGTTTCTTCTTGACTCAGTAATGGGAAATTGTATGTTTCTAGGAATGTGCCCATTTCTTCCAGATTGCCCAATTTGTTAGCATAAGAAAATTGTAGTATTTTCTTATGATTCTTTGTATTTCTGTGAAGTCCGTGGTTATTTCTCTTTCATTTCTGATTTTATTTATTTGAATCCTCTCTCCTTTTTCCTTGATGAGTCTTCCTAAGTGTTTGTCAATTTTGTTTATTCTTAAAAAAACCAGCTCTTGGTTCTTTTGTATTGTTTTTCTAGACTCTATTTTATTTATTTCTTTATTATTTCCTTCTTTCTGCTCACTTTGGTCTTTGCTGTTTTTTTTTCTAGTTCTTTTAAGTGTAAGGTTAGATTTTTTTTATTTGAGCTTTTTCTTATTTCTTGAGATAGGCCTGTATTGCTAGGAATTTTCCTCTTAGGACTACTTTTGCTGTGTCCCATAGGTTTTGAGTAGTTGTGTTTTCATTTTCATTTGTTTCTAGGTACCTTTTGATTTTTTCATTGATCTCATTGATAACCAATTTATCGTTTAGTTGCATGTTATTTAGCTTCCATGTGTTTGTGTATTTTTAGATATTTTTCTTGTAGTTGATTTCTAGTTGCATATCATTGTGATCAGAGAAGATAGTTGATATGATTTCAATCTTCTTAAATTTATTGAGGCTTGTTTTCTGTCCTAACATGTGGTTTATTCTGAAAAATGTTCCATGTGCAATTGAGAAGGATGTATATTCTGCTGCTTTGGGGTAAAATGCCCTGAAAATAACTATTAAATCTTAGTATGTCTTTTAGGCCCATTATTTCCTTGATTCTTTGCTTGGAAGATCTTTCCATTGTAGTCGATGGGGTGTTAAAGTCTCCTATAATGAGTGTATTACCATTGATCTCTCCTTTTATGTCAATCAATAATTGCTTTATGTTTGTGGGTCCTCCTATGTTGGGTGCATATATGTTTACTGGGGTTATGTCCTCTTGATTTATTGATTCCATTATCATTATGTAGTGGCCTTCTTTGTCTCTTATTATAGCCTTTGTTTTAAAGTCTATTTTACCTGATATAAGTGTTGTTACCTTGGCTTTTTTTTTTTCATTTCCATTTGCATGAAATATCCTTTTCTACCCCTTTACTTTCAGTCTGTGAGTGTCATTTGATCTGAAATAAATCTCTTGTAGACAGCATATGCATGGGTCTTGTTTTCTCATCCATTTGGTTACCCTATGTCTTTTGATTGGAGCATTTAATCTCTTTACATTTAAAGTGATTACTGGTAGGTATATTGTTACTGCCATTTTATTATTCATATTTGTTTTTTCTATTTTCTTTTTTTACTCCTCTTTTTACAGAAGACCTTTTAACATTTCTTGTAATGCTGGCTTGTTGGTGATGAATTCCTTAAGCTTTTTTCTGTCTGAGAAACTCCTTATCTCACCTTCTATTTTAAATGAAAGCCTTGCTGGGTATAATATTCATGGTTGTGGATTTTTTCATAACTTTTAATATTTCTTGCCAGTCCCTTCTGGCCTGCAAAGTTTCCATTGAAAAGTCAGTAGACATTCTTATGGGGATTCCCTTGTAAGTAACTAGTTGCCTTTCCCTTGCTGCTTTTAAGGTTCTCTCTTTGTCTTTGATCTTTGGCATTTTAATTATGATGTATCTTGGTGTGTGTCTGTTTGAATTCCTCTTGTTTGGGACTATTTGTGCTTCCTGAACTTGTATGTCTAGTTCCTATACCAGGTTAAGGAAGTTTTCTGTCGTTATCTCTTTAAATAGATTCTCAGTTCCTTGCTCTCTTTCTTCTCTTTTAGGTACTCCTATGATCTGGATATTGTTATGCTTCATATTGTCCCAGTGGTCTCTTAAACTATCCTCATTTACATTTTTTTCTTTTTGTTCTGATTAGATATATTCTGCTTTTTTATTTCCAGTTTGCTGATTCAGTCTTCTGCTTCGTCCAATCTACTGCTGAATCCTAGTGTATTATTCATTTCAGGTATATTCATTTCTGTTTGGTTCTTTTTTATGGTTTCTATGTCCTTTTTTTATGCTTAATATTTCTTTGTTGAGGTTCTCATTGTGCTCATCCATTGTCCCCCTACATTAATTGAGCATCCTTGTAATCATTATTTTGAACTCTGTCTCTGGTAGGTTGCTTGCCTCCATTTCATTTAGCTTATTTCCTGGAGTTTTCTGGTCATTTCATTTATAGCATATTTCTTTGTTTTCTATTCTATTAGTCTCTGTGTGTTCATTTCTATGTGACAGGATTATTTGTTTTATCTTTCAGCCTTAACCAGATAGCCTATTGTGGAAGGTGTCCTGTGTGGCCCAGTGGCGCACTCTCCCTGATCCTTTATGCTAGGGACGCTGGATGTAATCTTTGTGTGTGTTGTGTGTGATCTTTAGTTTTCACCAAGCCTTTATTGTTGTTAGTACATCAGTAGATGGGATTAATGCTCAAAATGACTAATTGTGGGAACTGGCTGTACCCATAGAGTAAGAGTTGTTGTGTGGGGGCTGACCCCATTGAGTAGAATTTGCCGTAGCAGGCTTGTGTACTTGTTACAACCACTTTTTGTGTGTACCACTAACGGAACTAGTCAGGAGTTGCTCTGTGGTGGTCTGGTGCCAGCCTCTAGATGCATTGATTTTGTGGTCCCTTGGTAGGGGCTCCCCTGCAGGCCAAGGTCAGCCACTGCTTTTGATTGCTCAGGGCTACAAAATGATCCACAGATGATTGTTGCCTATATTGTATCTATAGGTAAGTGGAAGAGACAATGCTACAGGCAGCAAACAGTTGGTTATCCTCTGTCCCTGACTTAGGGCAGTTTATCAGAGGGACCAGTGCTTCTCCAGGTCTGACACTACTCGTCAGTTGCCTCTAAGTCTCTGAAAGTGGAAAAGCCTCTGGGTGATATGCATGTTGGGTGGTGCAGGGACCCTGGGAGTCTCCTGGGTCTATTGAGTAAATTTCCCCTGCCACTGCAGTGTCAGTTTACATGCCAGTGCTGTCTCTGTGGCTCCCTGTACAAGCTTCCAATCGTAGCAAGGTCAGCTGCTGCCCGCCTTGGGCCTGAATGCACCACCCAAGGGCAGGAGCAGCTGCCTGTAAATGTGCAGCAGGCACTTTGTGTATTGGATGGGACAGGTGCTCAGAAACTCAGGGGCTTTCAGTCTGGTGGCCTCAGTTTTCTGCAATTTCTGTGTCTGCACTTTCCTGCAGTAGTCATGGATCACAGGGAGATAAGCTGCTGTCTCAAGCATTCTCACAGACCCCTGTGATCCCCTCAAGGATATTGTAGCTCATACAGGCAGCAGTGGTCATCTGCCCACAATTGTTTTTCCCAAAATGTGCTCACCACACTAGCCAAGGTCTGTTGCCTGTGCAGAATGCACAACCCCCGAGCCAAGCAGGGCATGGGAGGCTGCCTGTCAATGGGCTGCAGGCCCTCTGTGGCTTGAGTGAAGTGGGATCTCAGGGAAGCAAGGGCTATCAGGCCGATACAGCCTCAGTTTTGCTGCAAATTCTGTGTCTGGGTGTTCCCTCTGTAGTCACAGATCACAATGAGACCAGCTGTTGTCTGGGGCTGTCCCACAGACCCCTGCGCTCCCTGGACACAATATTGCAACTCTTGAAGGCAGCAGAGGTCTGCCTGCAATTGATTTCCGTGCAGTGCTGGCTTTGTGCTAGCCAAAGATTGTTGCCTATATGGATTGGGAGATGGGGGAGGGAGGCGGGGAGTGGGGGGTGAGGCTGCAGGGTCTTGGCCATTCACTGTCAGTGGGCCACCTGGGACAATTTGTGGGTATGATGGGATTGGGTCTCAGGGAGACAACCACCATCAGATCAATTCAGCCTCAGTCTTGCTGCAACTTCAGTAACTACATGTTCCCACAAAAGTCCCAAGTCATAGCAAAACCAGCTGGGACTGGCCCATAGATCCCCGAGATCCACCCAGGTTCATGTTGGCAGCAGTGATTTGCCTAAAACTGTCTCTGAAATGCGTGCTTACAGTGCTGGCTACCAGCTGTGAAAGTTTGGCCCTGAATTGGTGCAGGGCGTGGCAGATATACAGCAACAAAAGTCCCAGGCAATCTGTAGATTGAGTGGGCTGGGCTGATCTCCTCAGGCCAGAGTGTCCTATGACTTTGTGGAAGGGGTCTGCATAGTCAAGCTGATGGTCTGTAGGTTGCCCTGTAGCGGTGTGGACTAAGGCACAATGGTGACAGCCCTTCTAGTGTTTGTTCTGTTGCCAGGTAATGCAGAGTTTCTCGGTATGAAACCCACGTGAGTCTCTGACTCACTGCCGGTGGCCTGGGTGAGTGTCCACAGGTCAGAAAGCCTGTGTATGGGTCCTTCAAAGGGGTGTCTAGGGTTTCAGTCTCCTTCCATCTCACCAAGATGGGAGGAATCTCCTCTGGTTTTCACAGTCAGAGTTTTGGGAATCTTCTTTTCCCTGGACCGGGACCCTAGGCTGGTGAGCTCCCAAATGAGGCCAGGACCACCCTCTCTTTTAGGGGTGCCTCTTCAGCCTCACTCTCCCTCCTGGTGATCCAGAAGGTGTGGATCCAGTCTGATTTGTAACTTTGCCCCTTTTACCAGCTTCAATGTGGCTCCTTCTTTATATTATCAGCTATATGTGTTATGATCAGCTGGACTTCAGGTGGTTCTCCACATTGATCATTTTATAATTTGGTTGTAATTTCAATGCAGACCTGGGAGGAGGCCAACCCTGTTTTTACCTAGTCCACCATCTTTCACTAGATCCCAACAATGATGTTTTCATAGGGATCACATTGCCAATGAAAACTTGGGCAAAGAACTCTATATGATGAGTTCATTTGGGCCAGAAATTTTTTATTTAACTTTAAACGACCTAATACCACTTTAATTCCAGGTCATTTGGTGTTATTTCTTCTTTTAATATGTGTGAAACAAATGTCCATCATAGAGTATGGAATAACGTGGACTACTAATCTGAGCAGGATGGATGTTAGTTGGCTCAGTTTCAACAATTACTCGGAGGACTCAGATATCCAGATAAATTTTACATGATGTCAAGGTTATAAGATATAATGGTTTCATATCTAATCCATTTTACTAGCAAAGGCACAAATAAGTGTTATTTTATTAGTAAAAAAACCTGTATGCTAGCTTGGACCTGGAAAATATACCATAATCAAAGTTTCTATTTGCAATTTTTCTATTTATAAAATTTCTCTTCCTCTATAGTAGAAAGCCTCATTAAATGATGTAATGATAGAGGAGTGGTTGGAAATGCACCTTAATGTCCTTTGGCAGACAGTGAATTGTACATGTAGAAACAAATTACTTTAAGAAGCCCCTTTCTGAAAAAAATTTACATAAAAAATAAGAAAGAAATTAACTAAGAGGAAACTATAAAACAAATCACTTAGCCCAAATGGTACATTGTATCTTCAGATGTCATCTTATAAAATGTTTTCATTAGCTGTTAATGTAACTGAATTTATGACCTATGGAAAACTCAAAGTGCTTGGTGTACTTCTTTAGTTAACCAGAGGAAAGTAAATTCTCTCAGAATAAGAGTAAATTTGATTATGCTTTTTTGTTCGATGTGGTTGATTTCTCTGTTGTGTCTTTCTAATTTTCTATAAGAGCCAATCTTATAGAAACCCTTCTATTTGCATCAACATCACAATTTCTAAAACATTTTATTTCATATAAATTTTATTTCATAATCAAAATATCATTATTTATGAAGGAAATAGTGATAGTTCATAAATAATACCTGTTGTTAACCAGCGGAGATTAAATGACCTTAAAGTGGTCTCTTTTCATTCTTTCATTTTTGAACTAAGTTCCTTGTTCCAAATTCACATACAAGCTACAGTATAATCTTTGTTATTTGAAACACCAGTTTGTCTGTTCTTTAAAGGCTGACATTAAAATGCTTCTGACAGTCTGAATAGCTAAATACCATGTGGGGCTTTTCTGTTCTTCTGCAGACAGAAAGGAACAGAATAAGTTAAAAATAATTGGGAGTAAATTTCTTAATTCTTTGATGTGATATCTAGCATTAGCATTAAAAACCCAAATTAATTATGATAGAAGAATCATGCTGATTAATAGAGATCAAAGGTGGAGAACCGTGATTTCCTCTTGTGACTCCCTCAGGACATGTTCCTGTGGCATCTCAGATATTGTCTGGTATGGTGCTGACTGTTGTGGGTCATCATTATTTGCATGCCTTGAGTTTTTTTTATTTTTTTTATTTTTAAGACTACTCCAAGTTTTCTCAACCTTGATACTTGTGATAGCTTGAACTAGATAATTCTTTGGGTTGGGGCTGTTTTGTACATTTTAAGTTATTTAGCTGCATATCTGACCTCTATCCACTAGATTCCAGGTCCCCATCTCCACTCCTCCCAACCCCCAAGGGAAAGATGGAAGTTCATATCTCTCTGGGGCAAGTTCAGATCTTTTTCATGCACCAGAGACTCTGTCACAGTGCCAATAAAAGTTATCTCTCAAGTAATGAGAGTGCTTTGTAATAGCATAAACTATACAAAATTTAGTAATTGTCATTTCTTTATTCTATAGATATTTAATGAGCACTTGTTTTATAAAGGCTAGTTGGAGCACTCCCTATATCCAGAAATACATACAGCAGAAAGTAGATTTAAGTGTCTGCCTTTATGGAGCTTACATTCTAGTGGGCCAGGTGGTCAATGAATTGAAACCTCTGTTAATCAATCATCTTCATCTCTCTCTCTCCCCCCCTCTCTCTCCAATTTCTGATCATTGTAAATGGGTAAGTGCTATGAAAAAAAATAAAGCAAGATGAGATGAGAATGGTGGAGGGTCTTACTTTACAGAGTGCAAAGAAAGCCTATTCAGGAGGTAATTAATATCATCATTTTTATCGTTATCATGATTAACATTATCATCGAAGTGATGCTATTAGTCTTTCATTAGTAGAACTTGCACTTTGATTCATCTTGCTAATAGTGAAGCTGAACTATTTACATTCTCTGCCCTGGTTCCCCTTGAGACTAACAATAGTAATTGGGGCTGAGGGTAGATCTTATCATTTTGAAATGGAGATTTTTACCATGCAATGAATCAAACCTGTGTTTTTAATCTAGCCAGTCTGCCAAGGAGACTTCTATAAGGAGGTTTTACTTCTAAAGTTAGAGGTAAATTTTTATACTACTTGTTTCCTGAACAGCCCTCCACCCATTTTTTAATTTTTAATTTTTTTTACCTTGATGGGTATAAAGAAAGCAACTTCAGTGTGCTACTTCGAATCTATTTTAAGCTATTCTCATAGTAGGGTTTTTCGACATTGGCACTTTTGACATTTTGGGTTGGACTACTTTGTTGAGGGGGAATGTTCTGTATATTCCAGGTGTTCAGCAGCATCTCTGACTTGTACTCACTACATAGATGCCAGCAGCAACCCCTTTCTAGCTCTAACAATCAAAAATGTCTCTTGAGGGCCATAATAGGCCTCAGCTGAATCTGCTGCCTTGTGGGAACCTTCTCTGTCTTCCCAGTGTTGGAATGATGTTTCATACAGTGCTTTTGCAGGCCCACTTGTGTTTGCTTGTGCAGCATCACAAGCTCCTTTCTTTGAATCCTACCCATCCTTTAAGACCCAGGTAGAACTTCATCTAATACATAGAGCCCCCTCTATGCATTATAGCTTGTTCTAGCTTTTCTACTTCAGAAGTTATATTCCGAGTCTTTTCTGTTTGATCATTATCATTTTCACCTATTACCGAGCCCACTGTTTATTCAAAGATTTACATCTTTTTATCTCTGTTACATTATAAATTCTTTTAAAGGAGACACCATGTCTTGGTTACCTTTGCAACTTCATAGAGCATCTAGAAAAATTCTTTGAATAAGGATACTCAGTAAGTAATGGGTTGAATTTAGCATAATAAACCTTATGCTAAATTTCATAAGCAACCCAATCCTTAACCAGGAGCAGTGAGAGATAAAACAAATGGTAGTCTTCATAACAATCAGTCACTTTGAAAAATTATTTTAAAAATAAACCCAAGGTATGATTCAAGTGTAACAAATTTCGTGGGGGTTCAGGAACTGATACTGGTGGAACTGAGTTTATAGAACTACATTTTTATGAAAGATATCAATCTGAGGTGATCTATAGTCAGAGGGTCAGAACACTAAATTATGGTCATCGACCTCAGCAAGAAGGCTCACCTAACTGTTAGCATTTTATGTGAAAGATGGTTACATAAATATTTAAGACTTGTGAACGTGATCATCTTTGGTAATAAGTTAACAAGGTCCTTTGAGAGGAATGTATGAAAAGGGGCATCTATTTAGGTATATCAAACATATATCTTTCTAGAAGTTGTTGATTTAACTCTTGAAGGAAAGTTAATAGGTCTCACTGGAAGAAAAGCGTGCACATTCAATTATTTTTCTGTGTTTTGAATGCAACTTGTTATTCAGAGTATATCAGTTTGTTCAGTAAATTCAGTACTCATGTGGCATTTAAGTAATTTTTGAATACTGGAGAACCAAACTCAAGGTCCTTTTAATGAGAAGTGTAGGATAACTATGGCTTTCTAACATCATATGCCGGAATCTCAAGTCTTCCATTGTTTACTTATGCTATGATTGATAGTCATCCTTCTGCTTTCATTTGTACATTTAACAGACTGTGTGGAGATTTCTGAAACATGGGCCTATCTCATACTTCTCATAAATAAATTCTTTGAAATTGTAAAATGAGTTGTATTATTTCCATATATAACAACTGGATATAAATTGCCTGGGGTATAGACTTACCTAAGAAATCCCCATGTGGTGAAGAATTCACAAATCAAATGCCTTTACTCACTCAGATAGATTCATTTCAGTCAGCCAGGATAACTCTGCATGAAATGAATATTTACTAAATTCTTTGTCAGGGTATGGTAAGGGGCTAAGTTATAACAAATTAATTATTTTATGTGCTAGCTACTCTACATAAAGCAATTCAATGAATCCTAAATGCAACCTTTTGTGAGGTTTCCTTTTTAGGGCCTCCGTCATTCCACAGACCCTTCTTTAATTTTCCTCTCAGCTCCACTCCCTACTTCCTTCAACGAGGGGTATAGGGGCCAGGCTTCTCCATACAACTTGCTACCTCTGGGGCAGAACTGGGCCACCCAGGTGCTCTCCTGGGAATTAGGAATTAAGACTCACAGAAAATACTTAGTCTTTGCTAGTGACTAAATGTTAACCTGGTGATCATGGAGAGCCATAGTCCATCATGCTCATGTTGAGAAAGCAGAGCACATAAAGCAGAAGTAGGGGATCAGAGCCATTGAGAGAGTAATTGCTTTCCACATCCTTTCTAGTTTCTGCTTCTCTTTGCTAGTAGACTGACTGCACGTCCTGCCAGCAGGTTCCATGTCATCATCCTCATACTTAAAACAAAGCCATCTTTTTTGGTTTGTGTTGGTTACTGGGTTTCTGCTAGCAACAGAGCCTTGAAAGAAATTATTTCCTCTGTTTTCTTAGTGAGAAAAGTCAAGTTCAAAGAGGCCAAAATTAATCTACAGCAATATAGCTAGTACATGGCTGAGCCAGGATTCAAGCCCTCTATTCAATATTTAGATGTGTCTGTGACTACCTGTGTGGCCGTGGTGTCCATCGGCACACTTTAGTGTGGCTGCAAATAATTGTGCAGACTAGTTGTGTTCTGGATGGTCTTATGACTGGTGGCCCTTTCCTTGGTGCTGCTGTGCATGCATATAGCTAGACCCATTGCTTAAGACATGTCCTCATCTGCAGGCCAGGATGGACCGTTCTCTTTGCTACTTTTCCAAAGTAGCTCAGGGCCATGCCTGCTTGCTTAAAACCATTCCCTCAGCTTAGAGTTTTCAAATAATGTCAGCCCTAGAGCACTTTTATTTGGTCCTTAAAATTTTAAATGCCTGTCTCAGTTAGCTCAGGCTGCTGTAACAAGATACCCTGTCTTAGTGACTTAAACAACAGGATTTTTTTGCTCATAGTTTTGGAAGTCTGAGATCAGGGTGCCAGCATGTCTATGTACTGGTGAAGTTTCTGTTTCTGGTAGAAGATGGCTACCTTCTATCTATATCTTCAGGTGGCAGGGGAGATAAAAGGTAGGGGATCAGGGCTGGGGGAAGAGGAGTGAGAGTGAGAAGTGATAGATGAGGGCTGAGGGGCGAGGGTGAGAGAGAGCTTGAGCTTCATAGCATTTGTTTATTTCTTCTTATAAGAGCACTAATCCCTTCCTGGAGACTCCACCCTCAGGACCTCATCACCTCCCAAATCACCTCCCTAATCACCTCCCAAAGGCCCTAATTCCTAATGCCATCACATTGAGGGTTAGGGCCTCAACATATGAATTTTGAGGGGATACATTCAGTTCATAACAATACATTATTTCTTATCCAGTAACATCCTCATTAATTTATTAGTTGCACACTCATACCGCACAAGTACAGGTATGGTGATGTCACGTCTAATTCTTTAATGCTTTCCTCTAGGCTTCTTTGGTCCCCCTTTAGAAGTCCCAAAGCAGGCTGCCCCCTGAGAGGCTTTGCCTGGTTGATCTTCATGGTCATGTCCACAAGGGCTGCTCTGACTCAACTGTGAACAGTGCCAGTCAGTTTGTCAGAGTCATTCAGAGAGATTGCCTCTCTATGATCAGTTCTTTGCTTCCCTCAAACTAATCTCAAGACACTTCTTCCTTTGCTTTTTCTGTTCCAGTCCAACTAGATGTCTTCTGTTTTGTTAACTATATCACACTTTCTCTTCTTGTTCTAGAGATTGAACCATGCTATTCTCCCAGCCCAGAACACTTTATCTGCTTAACTTCTCACATCTCCAGGTTCAACTTTATCTTCATTCCCTCAGAGAGGTCTTTGCTGACCCTGAGGCTTGGTTCTGTTCCTTAGAACCCTCTTTTACCTCATTCTTCCTGCATCATAATAACACCATGTATTAAAATTTATTTTAAAGTATATATCTCCCTTATTAAACTATAAACTTTCAGGCTTTAGTGACCACTATTTTATACACAGTCTATCACAAATAGGAATCATACCGATGATAACTAAAGTTATCAGGGTGTGAGTCTCTTGCTAAGCACCACATAATGAACCTTGATGTATTGCTATGAGTCAAAATAGTTTTCTTTTTTGTTTAATTATTTAATTTTTATTTATCAGTTAGAGTTCATATTCATTGTTATTTTATGTTTCATGTGTAAAGCATAGTGGTTAGGCATTTATATAATTTACAGAGTGATCCCCCTGACTATTTTAGTACCCACCTGGCACTATACATAGTTATTACAGTATTATTGACTATATTCCCTATGCTGTATTTCATATCCCCATGACTGTTTTGTAACTACCAATTTGTACTTCTTAATGCCTTTACCTTTTTCATCCAGCCCTTCTACCCGCCTCGCTTCTAGTAGTCACCAGTTTGTTCTCTGTTTGGCTCTGAATTACTATGATGGACTGTTGGGAAATTCAACTAGGTTAGTCTTGAGAGCTTCTCCCTCACTGTGGTTGTGTCATGATATTGGAACTTTTCTAGTTATCAGTCATGTGTCCACAGAGGTTATAGCTGAGACATCATTGTCTCTGCAGCTTTCTGGTGCTTTGGTGCCATGGATGAGACCGGAAACTGTTGGTGAGGATGGATACCTCGAGACCTTCTGAGCTCACATCCCCTGATAATAACATATATCATGAAATTCCATGTGGATTTTATTCTCTTGACATGCCCTATTTAATTCCTTAATGGTAGTTTCTGCCTCCCTGGATACAGTCAGTGTTATAGGAGTTGAGTCATTGTTCTAGAACCAAAGGCCTCTCCTGTACCATTACTCTTACTTTAAACATTATCTTTCTAATCTCAGGAAACCTTTCTTTGTCTCCAGCTTCTCTAAGACTCTTTATCTCTTCTCTAAACACCACCCACTCTCTTTTTCTTTTAAAAGTAGACTTTGATGTCCTGTAAATTTCAGAACCTAAACTAGTGGGACACAAAAATTAGCACCTTTCTTTTTCTTGAGAGTAAAGGATACTTAATCATTAAAAATTCCCAGGAAATGATGAGAAATGGAAGTATTTATGTATCCTTCTTCTAGAACTGCAGAGAATGGAAAAACAAAAATAATTAAATTTGCATAATGAAAGAGCCTGAATGTTTATATCCTGCTACACTAACATTTGTTCAATGCCTACTGTGTATCAGACATTGTGCTAAATGCTTTACATGCTATCCTCACAAGAACTCTTAGAAATAATCTCATATGTGAGGAAACAGGCTCAAAGAGGTTTAGTCATGTCATCAAGTCACAGAAAGATGAATTCTGTCTAGCCAGCCATACCTCAGACTCAGAGCCTGCAGTCTCACCTCCCTGTTTTTTTCCCTTCCAAAGAATGTTAGGGGTTTGTTGGGTGAATAATTAGATAAAGGGAACCCTTGAGAACTTTCCTAACCAATTAATAACAAAAATGTACTTTTATTTTCTAAAGAAAATAACAATGAGAGTTTCACAATCTATAGGAATATAATATCAAGTAGATTTTAGGAGACATTTTTGACAAATGTCATCTGTCACTATCTCTTTTCAACTACAGTTTTGAGAAAACTTTGATTTTAACCTTGGTTTGGAATAATAATGGTGCATATACTCTTACTCAGACAAACATTGACATCTGAGTGTAAAACTCACTCCACACTGCACAGACCTTTCTGTGAATACTGTTCTACAAGTCTCCTGGCAGGCAGATAAGCCAGAGTTATTTTCTTTTATTAATGTTATTTGATTCTCGTGGGAATCAAGATTTATTTCATTAAGACAGCTTTCCATACTTAGACCAGAATACATTCTCTGAGAATATTAAATATTATGTAAAGAGTGTCTAGACATGTTAATGCACTATGATGTAGTACTGTAGTGTGAATTAGACCACAGTCCTGTAGACAAACTTCTTAAGTTGCAAACCACTGGTGTTTCATATCAGTCTCCGCATTAATCAAAGATGTAGTGTAAGTACTTTTGTAATTGCTCCTAAATCTTGAGATTGATATGAGAGAGAGTTTGGGTTTATAATCCTTTACCCCAAAGACTTGGGGCTAGATGCTTTTCAAAACACAGATGTTTTAAAAATGTGATATAGTGAATATGTACTTCATGTCACATAGCAGCCTCAGCACACTGTAATCAATCATAGTGATATTTCCTCAATATAAGATAAGACTATTCACTTTAAGTATCAGTTTCCATAAGAATTTACTGCCAAATTAGAAGATATTTCCCTCAATTGAGTTACAAAATAATACATATTTTGTACAGCTTTTTGTGTGTTAGCATTGTGGATGAGACTGTGGATCTGTAGTACATATCTACTATTCTTAACCAGAAAGGAAACAAAGAAGTGGAATATTAACTGGAAGTGAAACTACTGGAAGTGAAACTTGAGCTGAAAGAAGGAATTATTGTGTTTCTTTTTCTCTCAGAAAAACTTAATTATTAGTGGGGACAGAGCCAACTTTGGGAAGAGATTAGAAGAGAGACATGTACCATT
This sequence comes from Macroglossus sobrinus, assembly GCA_004027375.1. NCBI lineage: Eukaryota > Metazoa > Chordata > Mammalia > Chiroptera > Pteropodidae > Macroglossus > Macroglossus sobrinus. The sequence continues at coordinate 766,457 of PVKZ01000501.1, forward strand.
GAAAGAACAGGAGGGAAAGGACTGTCCATTGTTAGCCAGGAGTTGGAGAGGGGGAGGAGAGCATAGGTGAACAGCTGGTTTGTGTGACGTGGGAAGGAGGCAAGACATGGAAGTAAGTACAGGTCTTAAAGTCATCATAGGGGGTTCATGCAATCTGCTCAGTTTCAAAGGGACAGTATTTAGGTTGGAAATGGCAACGCTGATGTTTGAAACAGACTCTCAAGCAGAACCGAGGATGCAGCTGACATGTAGATTCCTGATTCTCAAACTTTTAGTTGTCAGGACATTTCTTGTGCTCTGTCAGTCATACAGCTTTTATTAGTCCCTCAGGTATCGTGGACCCTTCACCAGTTAATACATTCTTAAAGCACCCTATAAGGTGCTTCTGTAGCTTTTTTATTTCAAGTTTGAAAATTGCACAAAATCATTTTTAACTTTTGAAGGGCTCATCAAAAAGGAATGTTCAGTTTCTTTTTTTTTTTTAATTTCAAGCATTTGGATTCAAAGTCAATGCCGTGCTTTAGCATACATCAATATAAATGTATTTCCAAAGGTTCTGTTACATAAGATGTGATAAGAAATTTTTAATATCTATGATGCTGAGTGAAAGACACTTTTTGTCTTATTTTCATTTTAACTATCTTTGGAGTAGATTCTCTTTGTAGTCAAGTACTCTGATCTTTTAGCATCTTTATTCATGGATTGATGTTGCTGTGAGTTGAGAAAGAGAATCTTCAGTACTTTCTTTTTAAAAACCGACAATCTACCCTTAAATATAAAGAAAATGCATTAAAATTTTTATTTTATTTTAGATTACATTATTAAATTTAAAAATAACATAGATAAAAATTCAAACATTTGCAAAATTTAAGAAAATTAGAGAATATTGTAAAATAAGATCATAAAATGTACTTATTTCTTGTGTTTCCATGGAGGCATAAGAAAATTTTTAAGATTTTTGAATGGTTTATTGGTTGGTAATAAGCAGGTAAAACCAAAGAAAACTACATGAGCACCATACAAGTACTGAAGACAAACTAAGTTAACCTCTGGAAATGTCCATATCTATACTTTGAACATTGGAAATTTTTTGGAAAACCACTAGGATTTACATGCACATATTTATGCTCTTGGACAGATGCTGTCATCAGATAAAATATAGCTTCTCAAAAACACCAGTGTTTATTTATAAGTGCAGGTTCCAAGTTCGCAGGAAATTCAGTTTGCATTGTATAAGACACCTATGGAGCAAAAAAAGGCAAACAAAATGGGATGTATTATTTTAGTAAGCTTCAACGTGCTATTTTGATAAGTGAGATGGCTTAGTATTTACCATTATTGACAATATAATGTAATAATAATATTAGAAATAACAAAAGTATGATGCTATAATTTGTATTTTGTTATCCCATTTCCAATATTTTCTTTCTTTTCAGTTCTCTGTGAATTATTGGCAGTTTTCTTATATTGTGTACAGAACTGAATGCAGACTCCTTCCTCTGCAAATATACTGATTTACAGTACCTCACCATCTCATAAACTCAATGGGCTAAAGATTTTAGTCAGAACTATTCTTCTTTGTCTTTTTCCTTGTCCTCATACCATATCCATACCAGTAAATTACTAAATATTTTAATCATTTCTATGTAATAACTTTTAAATATGTTCTCATGACACTTTCAATTTCCTCTTATTCCCTTTCTAATACCTTTCCTGTTCATACTCCAGCTCCCCACAATGTGACATCTCTAGGTTGCAGTTCTTGATACCTGCTACCTCCTGCCATTCAAACTATTTGCTGCATCCTCTGTTCTCAATATCACCCTACACATACCTCTGTCTAGGGGTTATCCTATTTTTTTCTCTAATTGTTGGTCTATTTGATTCTCTCCATCATTCAACTGAAAACTCTTATCATATCTCTAATTTCAAAACAATGTTTGATGAAAGGTACTCATGTGACCTAATCATCTTCTGCTTAAAAATTATTTTGTGGCTCTCAGTTACCCACAGAATGACTTCCAACTTCTACGTGTGACAAAGCAAGCCCATACAAGCTATTCTTGACTGTATTTCTAGAATGCTGCCAAACCATTGTCAACACCCTGTAGACTTTTATATTTCTTTGCCTTTGCAGTTACATTTTCTCTGCCTAGAATATATCATCCTGCATCCTCTCACCCCCCTGCCATGCCTTTGACCAGGCCCTCTCTACCTCATAAACTTTCATACATCTTATAAACCCACTGTAAATGTCATATTTCTGTGAAGCCTTATAATTCTTTGTACATGTTTTACCAAATGTACTTACATGATTCTATTGCAAATTTATTATTCATTGTTTCCTTAGAGTTTAGCTCAGTGCCTGGAATGTATCAGATGCTCTGTAAATATGGTTTGATTAAATGACTGTGTCCTGTTAATAGAATAGTACAAGTATAAAAGAAGAAAAGATTTAGTTTGAATACTGGTTCTAATAGTTACCTACTGTGTGACTTCAGGCTGGAGACTTAATATCTCTTATCCTCAGTTTACTTGTTTTGTAAAATAGGGACAATAATTTGTGCCCAATAGGTTTGTGAGAATTAAACTGGGGAGCAGGAAAACGCCAGCCACAGAGCTGGGAACATATATTTGCTCAATGAAAGGCAGATGTCATTATTAGCTATGGGAATCCTTCAGAAGTCAACAATTACAGCTGATTGGATTTTCAGAAGGCTAGGTTTTACCTGAACTTTAAAGGAGGAATTAGACCTTGATAAAAGGAAATGAGACAGGAGTCACTGTAGGCAGAGAACAGCCTAAGCAAAGGTACAGGGATAATCTAGACAGTGTTCTAAAGGAAGCAGGTAGACTAATGTGAGTGAAGGGTGGAGGCCCACGGAGCTAGCAGGCAGAAAGGTCCAGATCGGGGAGAGCCTCAAGTGCTAAATTGAGGGGCTATTGACTTCTTTCCAGAATTGCTAAAGTACTGCAGTGCCTTTAGAAAATTGTTCTGGTGAATTTCTCACAATTTAATTGCTGTCCATTTAAAAGGAGCATCCTCACCCAAGTCCCCACCAATGGGAACACACATGTAAGTAGAACCTCGAGTTAAGCTGTACTAGCCCCTCTCCACCACATTATTTCATGAGAAACCTAATCACAGTGGTCACCAAGGAGAGCAGAACCCCTGAACCTGTATACTTCTCTCCCGTGCTCCTCCAAAAACAGAGACCATTCCCAGCTGTCTCCTGTGGCCCTTCTCCATAGCAGGCTACCAGTGCCTGGAAGAGCTGCTGCAATTTCATTTCATCTTCAAATTTCATTTGTCAGCTTGTCAAAGAGAGGGGCTTTCTGTGCAGAGCATCAGCTTCTTTATTTTGAACATATGCCATCACCACTCATCATACTAAATGCCATTATTCATGAAGATATAGGGGACAGTGGGAAAAGCTGTAATCTAAAATAATTCACTTTTATTTATTCTTCTACTTAAATAAGGGAATTTAAGGAGGAAATGTGCATTTTACCTAGGAGACAGCATCCTGTTAGCTGGCTGAGAAACTGTCTAAAGAACAATGCATCTTTATAAGCAGTTTGTCACAACTAGTTAGTTTTTAATACCATGAAGCTTTCACTACCTTTTTTTTTTTTAATTGCAGTTTTTAGAGTAAAATATGTGTTTCTTTGTAGGAAGTATGCTTTCTGGGAATATTGCGTGGCCATTTTCCTATGTAATAGCTCAATTTGGCTATATTTTTAGTCATTCTAGACCAAAAGGAACATCTAGAGTCACTCTGTGTAATGCTTTAGCCACAAGCTACATGTGACTATTCAACACTTGAAATGTGGCAAGGGTGATTTAAGATTAAATTTTTAAATTTTTTAAAGTTTAATTTTTAAAATTTAAAAACATATTGGATTCAGTTATTGGAAAACTTTGTTATTGGAGAAACTTAGTTATGTGAAGATATTTTTGTTAAAATTAAATTTTTTATCTTGTAGATTTACCTGCAATTCTAAGAAATAGTACAGAGAGATCCCACATATCCTTTTCTCGGTTTCTCCAACAGTAACATCTTGTGAAACTATAGCATAAGATCACAATCAGGATGTTGACATTGATGTAGTTAGATTCAGAGCATTTTCATCACCACAAGAATCCCTCATGTGCTCTTTTATACTTTTATAGTCAAACCCACATCCCTCCACATGTTTTCCTACACCTGACTCTGGCAACCACTAATCTGTTCTCTATTTCTATAATTTTGTTGTTCAAAGAATGCTATATAAATAAATTCATATAATAAGCATCTTTCTGAATCTAGGTTCTTTTACTTAATTTATTTGAGATTTGTTCTCATGGTATGAATATACCACAGTTTATGTAACTTTTGATTTGTTGAAGGACATCTATAGTTTTCCAGTTCAGTGCTATTTTGAATAAAAGCTACAAGAAACATAAGTTTTTGTGTAAACATAAGTTTTTATTTGATTGGGATAAATGCCTAAGAGTGCAAGATCATATGGTCATTCCATATTTAGTTTTATAAGAGATTCCCAAATTGTTTTCACAGTAGCTGTATCATTTTGCATCTCTACCAGCAGTATATGAGTGAGCCACTTTTTCTGCTTCTTTGCCAGCATTTAGTGTTGTCACTATTTTTGTCTTTTCTATTCCGATAAATATGTAGTATGAATGTACTTTTTCACTGTGAATTTTATGAAATCTACATTTCAAGTATTTGTAATGAAAATTTAGCATCCAAAATGCAATGTGCCATAGGTATATTGAATCTTAGTACTGGATCTTGAAGATTCAGTACTAAAAATATAAAATATCTCAACAGTGTTTTATATGAATAACATGTTGAAAGGGTTATAAGTTACATTGGATTAAATAAAATATCTTTTTAAGATTAATCTCAACCTGTTCCTTTTTTGTTGTTGTCGTGGCTACTAGAAAATTTAAAATTACATGGTGGCTCACTATATTTCTGTTTGACAGTGTTGGTCTAGGCTGTAATGATCACAGAGCTCACCTGGGCCTCTAGATGGAGGGCCTTGTTTTATTTATTGCAGAAGTCAGCAAACATATTCTGTGAAAGGCCAGCTAGTAAATATTTTAGACTTCATGGGCCATAAAATTTCTCTTACTGAGTTTTCAACTACCCATCTCAGCTGTTGCAGCACAAAAGCAATTATAGATAATAATTAAATGAATGTGCATGGCTGTGTTGCAATAAAACTTTATTTATAATAACAGTCAGCAGGCCCAAAGGTTCTAGTTTGCCTATGTGTGCTATAATCAATATAAACAAGTAAACTACAACAAAAAAGCCTGCACACATCAGCCGTATAAGATATACTATAGTCAATCAAAGAAACCATTTTTGATAATAGACGGAATTTACCAGAGAATTGGATGAAAGAGCTGAGAAGCTAAACGGGGTGGTGAACCATCTCAGAAATTATTAATCACGGGACGCTGCTGCCACCCCTAGATTTGGAAGGACAGTGGATGGAAGGAGAATATTTTCAGAGTTCATTTGTTATGAGCCAGTGCCATGTTGGGCTGGGACTGAAGACACAACGGCTACCACTCTTCTAGAAACAGTAGCTGCCAGGGTTTCCTTCTGACTTCTGCCCCCTCAAGTCTGTACCAGTGCCTTGGAGTGGATAAACTTACATCAGGAAGGGAATCTGGGAAATGTAGTTCCTTACAATGCAGAACAGAGCCTGGGAAGCATGGGAAAAGGACCTGAGAACAATACCTTTTTAGTCCACAGGTTAATCCTAAAATTAAAGCAAACTCAGTAGCTTTGAGCTAGCCTGGTGGCCAAGAACAGCATTTTGTGCAGCATATTTCCTTCCTTTATGTGGACTCTTTTTTAGTAGTTTTATTATTTAATTCCCCAGGTAAGATAGTCAAGAAAGAATAAGATAAAAGGCCCAAAAACCAGAGTACTCAGATGGAGTTATCAGTTCTGTCAGTAAATCATTAGAACATGTGAAATGTTATGGCGGTGATGGAATGTGAGCTGGCAGTTTGTAGCTGGAGGAAGTGTAACCGTTTTTTCCTTCTGGGTATGAGCCACCCATATAATATGAGATTAGAAAATAGGAAAACTGAATTTTACTTTAAAACCAACAAATGGACAAGACACATTTTCTTCCTTCTAGTTTTCTTCTTCTTTTTTTTACTATCTTAAGTAAATTAAAATCTCAGTTTTGCTTCTATCTGTTTCTGAGTTCTAAGAGCTGTCTTTGAAAATGTGAAGATTAAGGCCATTGATGACATGTTCACTCATTTTCGAAGTTACATCCATCCATTGAAAGGTCCCTTCTTTTTTTCTCATTATATCCTGCATAGTAGATGTTTTCCAGATGTTTATAATGGTCACTTGTGCGTATTTGTTTGAAGCGAGAAACTTATTTCCCTTTTCTTTATTTTTCTGTGTAGACAACATTTCTGGACTGGTGATCTGTTGCCTCGTACTCTTCTCGGGAGACTGAGACAGCCTTAGCTGATTGGCATTTGGGAGAAAAATCTAGGCATGTGTCTCAAGCCCTCGTAGGCTCACTTCTCTGAAAACATATATTGGCATATGCTCTTCATTATGTGTTTGGGGATTTCACTATAGCGTGGGCATACTTTTTTTCAAGAGCTGCCTTCACAGGGAAGGAGATGGGGCTTAGTATTTGTAAGGCTATTTAGTTGAGGGTCTAAATTTATATTCTTAATTAGCATCATTTATAAAAGTCATATTTAGATCTCCATACCATTGATTCCTGGATTTGTTTCTCAGTCAATTTCAAATTTAGGAGAAGGGGGATGTGATATACGTATTGGGCCCCTCTAAAACCTCCAAAATTAAGCACCTTCTCTCCTTATAATAGGGATAACCTGAAAGCAAGAAACATACATTAACATACCTGTATTAAAAGTTGATGTTTAGTTCATATTCTGCTGAAAGTATACACAAACACTGGTGTACACACACATGCCCACATGCACAGATGTACACATGCACACATGCACACACACACACACACACACACACACACGCACACTCTTCCTAGTTCTCCCACATATAGACCTCTTAATATTACCCCAGTGTTCCACATCTCAGTAAATGACACCACCATCCACTCAGCTTTTTAAAGAATCATTGATTTTCCATTTTTACCCATAATATCTAATCCGTGAATATTTTCTTCATTTGTGATATCCATATGCAAGCCATTTTCCCTCTAGCTGCAAGGCATAGCCTAATTTGACCACATCTCACTACCAACACCACTCCCTTTTTTAGACAAACCATTATCTCACACCTAGAGTCGTGCAGTAGTCTCATAACTGATCTTATTCTTTCACTTTGCCTACTTAAAGTCATTTTCCATGCAGCCAGAAGGATAAACTAGATCAGGGATCCTCAACCCCTGGGTCATGGACCAGTACTGGTCAATGGCCTGTTAGGAACTGGGCTGCACAGCAGAAGGTAAGCAGTGGGCCGGGGAACAAAGCTTCATCTGTATTTGTAGCTGCTCCCCAGTGCTAGCATCACTGCCTCTGCTCCACCTCAGATCATCAGGCTTTAGATTCTCATTGCAGCACTGGTCCCTGGTGCCAAAAAGTTTGGGACCATTGAACTAGATAATTTATGTCCTTCTGCTTAAAACTTCCCAACAGTTTCCTACTAGACTTAAAAATTCATCCAGTCTTCTCACCAAGCCAGTAATACTCACATACCAGCTAGCCCTGTCTCTGTCCCTTTTCTCTCTATTGCTTCTCTGACATTGCCCTTCTTGTTCTTTCTTAAAAGCATAAAATTGATTTATTACTTAAGACTTTTACATACTATAATTATTGTCTCAAATGCTTGCCCCACAGATTTGGCCAGACCTCTTTTTTCTCAACTAAAATATAACCTCTTGACAGAGACCTTATGATACCTATTTCAATTAATCATCCCAACTAATTGGGCTATAATTATCCATCACCCTGTTTTAGTTTCTTTCTAGAACTTCACTATTTGCAACCTTATGTTTAAATGTAGATTATGTAGGATAATAATTATTAAGTGATGGTAATAAAAAGAGTCCCCAAATGGTATTATAGTTCTACCACTATAGAAGTTTATTTATTGCTCATGTAATAATTCAAGATGAGTATTCCTGTTTGCAGACAATTCAAGTCCATGTGTGGATTCAGGGTCCCAGATGCCTTTTGCCCTGTGGCTGTGCTATGTTTTAGAGTCTAAAGGCAGCAAAGAGAGAAAATAAGTGTAGGAGAAGCATGCTTACTTTTTAAAATATTTGGACCCGAACTGGTATATATTACCTACCTGTAAGGAGACTGAGGTGATGGCACATAGAGTGCCTAACTGGCAAGCTGCTAACCATCAATAATAATAGCCCATGGAATGAGAGAAACAGATTTAGTTGGGAATTAGACCTTCTGCCACATCTGTTCTTCTAGACACAAATTGCTGTGCATAGCCTTTTTCTTTCTTTTCTTTTTTCTTTCTTTCTTTCTTTCTTTCTTTCTTTCTTTCTTTCTTTCTTTCTTTCTTTCTTTCTTTCTTTCTTTCTTTTCTTTTTTCTTTCTTTCTTTCTTTCTTTCTTTCTTTCTTTCTTTCTTTCTTTCTTTCTTTCTTTCTTTCTTTCTTTCTTTCTTTCTTTCTTTTCTTCTTTCTTCTTTCTCTCTTTCTTTCTTTTCTCTCTCCTTTTTTATTCTTTTTTTTAAAGAGCTCTCTAAACAAGATAGCCTAGATGTCCATATTAGATACTACGATCATCTCTAAGTTTAGAATCTTTGAGTAATGCTCAGTTCTTTCCATCAGGCCCAAATGTGTTCTTCATGTTTTGATGACTTAATTCTATTATTCTTCTACTCCTAAATAAAATGATAGATCAGGAACAGCATATGTATAATACAATTCCCATTCACAAAAAGGAAGATTGAGAAACACATGAGGTCAGTAGTCCAGACAAATGTCGGAATGTGTGGGATAGGAATAGCAAAGACACTTTGCTTTTCCAGCAGAGGAATTTTTCTAGTTAGAACTTACATTGCATTTGTGGGGAGCTCCCTTCTCCATTGCTCTGTGGTTCTTTGCTTTCTAAGAAGCTCTTCCTTATTTAGTTTCTTCTCTGAGAGAGCATTGGGAGTATGCCTTTCTTAGAGGCTGTGCATATTTTGCAAGTTTGCTTCCCATTCATAGGATTGCTTTAAGTATTTGAGAGTTCAAGATTTTGTGAAGGCTATCTTTATGATTTCTTTGGCAATAAAGTATCCTCAAAATTTATTAGTCTTTTGACCTGTTTGCTTCCAATCAATGTTGTATGTCTATACCTCTGTCCACAGTTTTTTCCTATACAATGCACCCTAAACAACATTGATAAGTTTTTAAACTACAGCAAAATAATATATAAAGGAACTAAGTTTAGCACAGGCTAATTGATATAAACAAGAGTTAAATTTCTTTACCATATCAGCAACATTATAATAAAACAAAGTCAAATAAAATGACATTATTCAAGGACCTCCTTTTTGAGACTGCTCTTTTTGTTCTTCCTAAAACCTATGTCTCTCACCGTGCTTGGCCTTATGGTAGCCATCTAAAATAATATGTATGTTGGAAAGTAATACCTATAATCTTATTTTTGTTTCTATTATAATCTGTTTTATTTGTTCTATTATAATTTGTTTCTATTTGTTTAAATTATAATTTTTAATAAGCCCTTATTCTCTTTTTTCATTTTAATCTCCTGATATTTATGGTAATTGATTATTTGTCTTTCCATCCCAACAAGTCTCTTAATTTCTGTTTTTCTAAGCAGTCAATTTTCCTCTGAGTTTATTAGTTTCTTACAGTACATTGGAAAAGGCAGCAACTGTAACCTTACACAAACTTACTCAAAAGTTAAGCTCCCTGTAAAGGTTAAGTAGATGCTTTGTCAATTCTCTCAGTTGTTGTAGGCAGCAGTATTCTCAACTATTTTCTAATTGTATAATATAGGTCTTCATATTCCTAGCCTATGATCACTGTTTATTTCACTCACTGCTTGGCCATTAAATTAATGCCACATTTTTAGATTATTGTCATAGCAGCACCCAAATCATGGCGCTGTATTCTATGTTGTTTAGAATAGTCTTAAGCTGCGGTAATAAATAGACCTCACAATATAAATAGCTTAAACCATAGATGACTATCACCCACAGAAAGTCCAGGGTATGTCTTCCTGGTTAGCAGGCATCTTTCCCCCAAGTAGTGATTTGAAAACTAAGGCAACATCTATGTGGAGGTTCCTCTTAAGACTTTAATATTATCTCCTTCAGATTACAGAGGGATGAAGAGAATTGGGAATTTTACCCTACATCTGATTCCTTGAAGCTTTTGCTTAAAAGGGACATGAATCTCTTTAACTAACATTCTATCATCAACTAGTCATATGATGATATTTATATGCAAGGAGGCTGTTTAATCTTGACTGAACAACTGCTTTCTATTGACAAATATATTCTGCAAAAGAGGAAATATATATTTTGGTGGACTTTCAGCCATCTTTGCTACATGCAGACATGTGCTTAAGTCTCTGTCCATCTTGAATTTTGATTAAAATGTACGCTCTAGATGCACAGGGACTTTCTGTTCATTCATGGTTATATTCCCAGAACAGAGAGCAATGTCTTGATTAGAGTAGTCACTCAATAAATATTTGTAGAAGGAATGACATAATAATTAATAAATTGGATTCTGAGGTACATAATTCTGACTCTAGCATTTATCGTAAACTCAAGGTGATTGCCTAAAATTCTTTATCATCAAAGAATAAAATCATATTATTTACCTTATTAAGTGAAGGTCAAATGAGATAATGTATATATGGCACTTAGCAATGTTCCCGGCACATAGTAAGTGTTCAATAAATGTTAGCTACTTTTATTATTATTATTTCTGATATTATGTATGCATATATGTCTATTCAAATGTACCATTCCATGAGATTTTGAGAATAATTGAATAAAATTTTACTTTTGGAATTAAAACAGTTTCCATTATTAAAATGGTTGTTTTGGACCTTAGAAAGAATTTGATGTTAAAACAGTTCACTATTTTGGATTCATAAATTTAGAAGGTTATATTCCAAACTAAAGCAAATTGAGAGCCTTACATAGGCTCTTAGATATGTACTTAGATAGTACATACAGTACTTACATAGTCATTTCTATAAAATTACATAACATATGGCAGGAATCCCTGTTCTCCTTTAAACTGATTATGGAGTAAATGACCTGTAGATCACATTCTATGGAAAATTATATTATTGACAAATTATCAAAAAATTATCTACCTTAATAAAATATATCATTTAAGAAGGAAATTTCATTGTTGTTTCAGAAATCTGATATTACATTATCTTTATTCAACACATTCAGGAAATGAGAAAAAAACTAAACTTTGAGATATTCACTAAACATTAATTTAATGCCTACCATGTTTCAATCACTATGCTAGACACTGAGAATACAACGGTGAGCTAGGAAGAGATGTGTTAGAGTCTGGAAGGTATATAAACAAATAAATAAGAAAATGGGATGCCATGTTATAAGTGCCATGATAGGAAAATGCAGCATCTTATGCACACTCTCATGAAGGGCATCTGCTAGAGTTATGGGGTCCCAGATATTTTCCCAGAGGAAATCACATATAAGCTTAGGCCTGAAAATAAATAGGGGCTAGTCAGGTAAACAAAGCTTTGCCTTTTCCTGATGACTTAAAATGGACATTTTACTTATTTTAAATTAATTTATATTGATGAAAATGTAAAATGTTATTTATTTATTTTTAGGCTAGGCAACCTTAGGTTGACCTCACAGATTACAAGGACCTTGCCAGTTTACAGTACCTTATGTAATTTATTTTTTACACCTACACCACCTGGTCTTCCTTGGTGGTCTCCCATCCAAGTACTAACCAGGCCTGGCCCTGCTTAGCTTCTGAGATCAGATGGTATCGGGCTTGTTCAGGGTGGCATTGCTGTAGACAAATATGGAACATTTTAAAGATGTATATATACATTTTCCATATCCCATCAACCAAGAAAACCACTGTTAATATTCAAGTTTATTTTCGTCCTGTATTTCTGTGTGAATTTTATATAATTGAAATAGTATTATATAAACGTTTTCCTGTTTTGTCACTTAAAATAATATTGGAAGCATTTTCTAGTTTCTTTATAAGCATTCTTTTAATGGCTAAAAGATATTTGATCTTGTGTATAAATCCATCCTCACTATTGTACTTTTAGATTATTTCTATTTTTTAAGATTTTAAAAAATCACTGGGAATTAATATTCTATTTTAAAGACATTCAAAGGTATGCAAACATAGTTGTCATAACATGGCAAATTATACACCTCCTGAAAAGTAAAATTAATTTTACTCTTAAAAATAGTAGAATTAATTTTCCTTGGCTGCTATGACTGCAAAAGTAGAATCTTCTGATATTTATAATTTTTCTAGATTGCTTTTTCTAGAATAAGTTTCTTGTTGAGTGTTCCTGTTGTTATGTGAACCAAGGGTCCTTCAAAATGTTAGTCATTATTGGAATAATTTATTGTGGGATTTCTTGAAGCCCTTATATGCTAACATGAATGGCTAACCTACAAGAGAGGAGGTTTATCATTAAATTGTGATTTCCAGTCATTTGATCATGGTATCCTGTTTATATAGAGCTTCTCACATGACTAGAGTTCCATGGTGCACAGCTTTGGAAAGAATGATTTAGTGCTAGCTAACACATTATAGTAGCTAAAGTGGGAAGGGTTCTGCCTTAATTTAACTCATATTGCTCAAATATTTGTGCTCTGTATAAGACTGCTACACCCCGTGGGACACATGTTGGTATATGAGAAGCAACACCTGCCCTTAAGGGTCTTTTAGTGTATCAAGATAATTTTGTGTGTGTGTGTGTGTGTGTGTGTGTGTGTGTGTGTGTTTGTGTGTGGTGTGTGTGTGCACACGCACATACACACACACACACACATGAGAGAGAGAAAGCGTGTGCGATCACGAGTGCATGAATGTATGTATGTAAAGAGGTTTAGTGATATAAACACAAATATAAAATGTTTATATTATATATGGACCATAATAAATACTCCAGGAGAAGGACATACACCAGATTCATGAACACATAGTGTCTTTCCATTTCTTTGTGTCTCCTTCAATTTCTTTAAACAATATCTTATAGTTTTTAGTGTAAAGGTCCTTCACACCTCCTTGAAGGGCTTAGAAAACACATTTTAACATTTGTGTGGGTGTTAGGGTGATTATTTTGGAGCTCTTTATCATTAGTGATATAAAGTATTGGTTTATGTTTATCCAGAATATTTTCAGATATAAGTCAAAAAGGCATGACCTACTGATTAAGAATTTGGACTGTGAGTCAGAAAACTGTGGGTGTAGATTGAGCTCTACAGTCAGGAACTGTGTGACTTTGGAAAGATACTCTAACCTTGCTAGGTACCAGCTTCCCACAGGGGGATGATCAGTGCATCTGAAGATTTAGTAATAACATATTTTAAGCACTTGGCACAATATAAGTGCTCAATAAACACTAGGTTGTAGTTGTCATTACTATATATTTTTAATACTATCCCTCTGCTACCTGCATATGATGACAACTAGAGTGAAATTTCAAGTAGCAAAAAATATTGACAAACATTTACCAATTCTCTATTGAAAGAAGTTTCAGTAGTCTTACTTTCACTGGAGCCCTTGCATTTTTTTTTCACACTTTGCCATAAAGGCAGAATGATGGCTGAAAGTGGACTGTAGTCTGTCTCCCTGAGGGCAGGGGCAGGTAAATTTTGCTCATAGCATATATCCAGTGAGTAGCACATACCTAGCTCATTTAGTGTATTCACAAAGGTGAATAATCAAATTAGTTGTTAAACTTATCAGTACCCTGATAAGTTGAGGTATGAGATTAAAAAAGTATCTGTCATTGTGTGTTAATATTTGACCTCAGGTCTTTTGTTTATCCCTTAGCTCCCTACTTGGACTTGCTGGTCTCCCTAAACAGATTAAATTTACTCAAGGACAGTAGTGCCTGACATTGTACCAAGTACCTAATAGGTACTGAGGAAGTATTTTTTGAGTTTATGAGGAAACAAGTATTTCCCAGCTAGTGACTTAACACTTAATATTCTGTTATCTATCCCAGGTCTTTCCCCAAAGGGAAAGGCATCTTCAGCAGGTGCTTTACACACACACTCCCATCCCTCCTCCCTTCACCAATGTCCAGTTCTCCTCTTTACTACTTTGCCTCTTTACTACTTTGGTGGAATGTATTAGGACACTTAGTAAAATCAACTTTTCATACAATTGGGCACAAAATTTCCTCCAGGCTGGAGATAATAATAGAGCTGAAGTGCCCCTTTTGTCACACATGTTTCTGAAAAATTGCTCAAAAAGTAAATTTTTCTAACATTGGATTATAGTTTAAATGCATATTGGAACCAGCGGACAGATAATTTGCAAAGTGTAAAATATCATGTAATATACTCTCTAATTTGTCACTTTTATAATACTGACTTTTATGTCTAGCAAAATTAAGATTATATGGTACCTTTGGAAACAAACCGCAAAGGGTATTTGGAGTTTTCAGAGTTTTAAAATTTTTTTCTTTATGTATTTTTCTTATTTTTTCTCAGAATTTCTTTGGTTATTCAGGGTCATTTGTGGTTCCATATAGATTTTAGGATTGTTTGTTCTTTTTCTGTGAAAATGCTAATGGGATTTTGATAGGGATTGTATTGCCTCTATAGCTTGTTTTAGGTAAAATGGACATATTAACAATGTTAATTCACAAATTCTTGGACACATAGTGTCTTTTCATTCCTTTGTGTCTCTTTAAATTTCTTTAAACAATATCATATATTTTGGCATAGAGGTATTTCACTGCCTTTGTTAAATTTATTTCTGGTTATTTTATTATGTTTGTTGCAGTTGAACATGGAATTATTTTCTTAATTTCTCCTAATATTTTGTTGTTAGTATACAGAAATGCAATAGATTTTTTATGTTTATTTTGTATTGTGCCACTTTGCTGTTTTTATTTATTGTTTTTAATAGTTTTTTGATGAAATTTTTATGAATTTATGTAGAATCATGTCATCTACAAATAGTGACAGTTTCTACTTTTTACATCTCAATTCGATTACTTTTTATTTCTTATTCTTCCCTAATTATTCTGGCCAGGACTTAACAGTACTATGTTGAATATAGTGGCAAGAAGGGCATTCTTGTCTCATTCCGAATCTTAGAGGACAAGTTTTTAGTTTTTCACCATTGAGTATCATCTTAGCTGTGGGTTTGTCATATATGGCCTTTATTATCTTGAGTTACTTTCCTTCTATACCCGTCTTATTGAGTGTTTTTATTATACATGAGTGTTGTATCTTGTCAGATGCTTTTTCTGCATCTGTTGAGATGATCATATGATTTTTATCTTATATTTTGTTAATGTGGTACCTCATGTTGATGGATTTGTGGATGTTGTGCCATCCTCGCATTTCTCATATGAATCCTACTTGATCATGTTGTATGATCTTTTTAATGTATTGTTGTATTTGATTCGATAGTATTTTGTTTAGGATTTTTGCATGTATGTTCATCAGAGATATTGGCCTGTAATTTTCGTTTTCTTTTTCTTTTCTTTTTCGTGTGTGTGTGTGTGTGTG